>RJWM01048990.1:0-11286 GCA_004363535.1 Dasyprocta punctata
TCACGTTTCTGGGATTATCCCTTTGTCTTGCTCAAAACCTCATTTTTAAATTGCTTCCTTGATTCTATGTTGAAGGCTTTTAGGTTTCCTGTCTGCTCTCTAATCAGCTGTTTCCATTTTGCAGAGCTAGAATGGCTCAGTGAGAAGCTGCCTGACACACAGCAACGGGGTGGATGGTGGAGAGAGGGACAGAAACAGAGAACCAGAGAGTCACTTACCAAGCAGAAGAGAAAGACAGAGATGGAAATGGGGGAGGGAGAGAGAGATGGAGAGGAAAGAGGGAAGAAAGAGAGGGACAGGGAAAGAGAGAGAGAGACACAGAGAGAGAGAGAGAGAGAGAGACAGAGAGAGACAGAGACAGAGAGAGGGAGACCCCCGCAGGAAGAGCTCCTCTCCAGGGCCAGGAGCAGTGCATTCCCTCACCTATTCCCTCAGTCAGTCCAGCCAGGTGATGCATTAATTTTCCTGAACAGAATTCAAGTTTCAAATCCTCCCCTAGTAAGGAGATGGCAGGAGAACATGGCCTTCTTCAACCTCTAGAGCTCATCATATTGAACACTACTCAGCATTTGTTTTCTTTCACAATGTTCTCCTCCAATCCATGGGGATTAGGTTGAAAAGAACAGGACATCCTGGTGAGCTGGCATGGACCTGTCATCGCAGCACTCAGGGAGAGAGGCTGAGGCAGGAGGATAGCAAGTTCAAGCCACAACCTGCCATGGTATGAAAAATTACAAAGAGGCTGGGTGTGGGAAAGCCCTGGGTTCACTCCCAGTACCAAAAGGAAACGAGCATAGCAGAAGAACTATGGCTATTAATCTGTACACCTAGCATTGCAGGCCTGATTTCACATTGTTAATTGCAGGGTAGAGTTTGTTCACAGTCTCTGAGTTCTTCTGCTTACAAGTTTAAAATGAAATGGAGGCACAGTAAATAGAAGTCGTTTTCCAGGCATTATAAATCCAGGGTGGAGACATCCATAAATGAGTGGAATCTATTAACAGAGGCAAAGTTTTAGTTAGATCCCAAAGGGGACCAGTTAACTTTATGTAAGAAATAGCAACAAATTAACTAGTGTTCCATTTACTTCTAGTGGCAGGCAGTTCATTAATGTAATTCATAACTTATTATTTATGGTTGAAAACATTAACCCCATTACTTCTCAGAGAGAAACATCTCAATTTGGAGGTTCATAAAAAAACAAAAAGTATTATGAAAGTGATGTAATTTTTTAACACACAGATATTTCATGTACTGAAATTCTGCCAAATCCTAAATGAATTGAAGCTGTTGATATAATTAATATAAATGTAAAAGTCAGTGCACATGACTTAAGTGTGAGTAAATCTTGTGGTAAGGCTTTCAAAAGATTAGTGAGCTGCAAAGCAAGAAACTCCTCATTTAAGAAAATTAGATCAGGGCTGGGGATATAGCTCAGTGGCACAAGTACCTGCCTGGCAAGTGCAAAGTGCTGAGTTCCATTCCCGATACCAAAAAAATAAAAAAATGGATCAAAACAGTGCTCAATCTCTACTAATAAACTCTTAATAAATTGAAATCATATTGAAAGAACTAGTTCATTAATTAGTTACTACTAATTAATTAATAGAACTATTCATTGTAATAGAAGTTAGTTCTGGGACTCATCTTACATTGCAAGTTGAAAATAAACATTGATTGAGTGTAAGCAAAAACTACAAATTTGAAGGTGATTTTGAAAAATACATATTTTAAAGAAAAATATTAATGACATAATTTTACAGAAAAGCAAGACACAATAATACATTCTTAAATCATAGGTTACATAAGAAAATAAAAAAGGACATTCTGAAAAATAAGTGAAAATTGGAATGAACAAAAAGATTTCAAAAATAATGAACTATATGGTAAAAATTCTGCATATCAAAATGTGAATAGATTAAATTCACTTAGAATTATTATCTGATTAAAATTAAAGAAATGCTTTATTTTATTTATTCCACAAGGAACACAAAAATGCATGAAAAAGTTAAAATAATATGATTATATTAAGAAATAATAAAAGCAAGTATTGCACATAAATAACAGATAAGTTAAAATTTACAATAGTACAAAATATGAGAAAAGATTTGGAAAACCGTGTGATGTTGCAGAATAAAATCATTTTCAATTCAGGCACACATGGCCTCGATTTGAGACAAAATTACATCATGATTGTCAAGGTAAATATCAGAAGAACAGGTAGTAACAAAATGATTAGCGGAAAGAGAAACTGACACACTATTCTTTCTGCTCAGCCAGGTAGAAGGGTGAACTGACCTTTTCACAGGAAATTGATGTACCTTGAGTCCATTCTGCTATGTGCAGTAAATCGGACCCAGACAGTTAAATATCACATGGTTTTCTCATACAAAAACCTGATGGGTAAATAATTCATTTTATTTATTTTTTTAATTGTTTTTTTAATTGTTTCTTTTCTTTTATTATTATTATTTTTTTTTTTTTTGCAGCAGCAGCAGCAGCACCGGGGATGGAACTCACAACCTCTCACCTGCCGGACAGGCACTTAAGCCACTGAGCCAAACTCCCAGCACAATTTTTTTTTTTTTTTTGAGGCCGTGTCACACTATGTAGCTCGGGTCAGCCTTGTGCTCGCATTGTAGCCCAAGCCGGCCTCGAACTCACAATGCTCTGCCTACCTCAGCCTCCCAAGTGCTGGGATTAAAGGTGTGTGCCACCACTCCCAGCTTGATGGGTAAACAATTTAAAGAACAAAATAAAAGATAGACAGCAGGGAGGTAGTCTTTATGAAGCTGGGAAGGGAATCTGAGGAAGATGAGAGGTAGGCTGTGCTCTTCATATGTTCCAGTTCTCCTTGATGGATGTGTTTATCATGCATTGCAAACATATTCATACTAATAAAAATTTTAAAACTTTATGAATATATACCTAAGGGGAAAGAAATAATCTGTTAATGTCTTCAAAATGTGTAAATATTTGCTTTTAAATTCTAATCAAGTAAATGTATGCAATTTTAAGACAATCTTAGTTACTTTCTCCTTGCTGGGACACTAAACTCCACACCCACTATTTGAAGATGCAAAGGTTTGTTTTGCCTCACAGCTTGCAGAGTTTTCAGTCTGTAGTCCACTAGCTCCAAGGTAGGGCACATGGCAGAGGGGCATCACAGAGGAGGCTCACTCATGACACGGCAGCAGGAAGCAGGGCGGTGTCCAGAGGAGAGGAGAGAGAGTGAAGCAGAAATCCTGACCTCACTGAAGCCATTCTGCCCAATAAAGCTGCATGTAGTCTGCTCTCTGCCACTGAACTCAGCTAAATCATATGATTTGTCATCAAACTGAAACTTCTGTGAATGTGCTAAAAACAACTTTGTTACATACACATATGCTCACAAGATACCCATTGTACTGTGGCCTTCAGCTAAAGGTAATCTAGCTGTAACTTCTGGTTGCCACCCTATAAAATAGCCAAGCTCTGTGTACTCAAAACTTCAGGCTTTGGAGATTACCCCTCTGGGGTCCGCTGGTGTTAATAAAATTTTCTTTGTTCTCCTGAGCGCCTGGGTACCATTGACTCCATTTTTCCCACAACAAGAGAGACCCTTCCAGTCCACATCTTCCACCAGGCTTCCCCATCCACCTCACACCCAGCTCTACACTCCTTGGGGTACGAGTCCAGTGTCACACCCACACCCCGGTCACTCCCATGTCCTCAACCATGGGTACATAAGGCCCTGGGGTGACATCCAGACATAAGCCACAATAGCAAAGGAAACCATTTATGTAAAATAGATGACAGTAAATAACACGTAATCTGTTGTAGTACCTAACACAGTTCAAAATTCTTCCAGCTGTAATAGTGTACTAATAAACCACAACAATATAGCATGAATTTTCACAATGTCATGGATTCATTGTTAACATTATTTTATTTGCTAGCAGTGGAAATTGAAGAAAAAAAATTTGACTGAAGTGACTAAACTCCCAGAAGAGGAGGCTTTGTGTCACAGCACTGCCCTAGGAGCTGGGCTGGAGACCACACTGTAGTGATGACATAAGGAGAGGGGACATGGAAGGAAGTCATGGACCCCAAGATTCCCTGAGTGTTAAAGCAAATGTCCTGAGGACTTGCACTGCCTTTCGGGACAGAGATACCAAAGCAGATTCCAGGAAGCTGTGTGGGCCAAAGCTCTAGATGTAGCACGATGAGGGGGCTAGGGCAGTGTGCCGGCCAGAAACCCCACCATGCACCTGCCCACGCAACTTGGTGCATGCCCTGAATCCAGACACTGGGTCCTTATACTTAAAGCATTTTCTCAAGAGTCTGTTTAAAATTATTTTCTCTTTCATGGGCATATTTTCTTTAAACTTCATAGACTCTTCATGTATTACTCATAATTTTACCTTTCTGGCAAGTCTAGAAAGGGTCTTCCAGTCTAAAATAAATCATTTTTAAATGCTTTATTTCTAATTTTAGCCACTTATGCATTACAAAGTTACTATGCCATGAAAACTTTTTCCTGATCTATAATCAGCTTTCTCTTGCTTTTTTTTAAGAGAAAAAAGACACAGAAAAGAAAGACAAAAATGAACAGAGACAAATAACAACAAATAGAATACAATAACATTATAGGTTTACAAAACAATATGATAGGAACTTGACAATGGTTGCAATATTTTATATTACTAACTTCAAAAGGGCTGTTTAGATTAACAGATACAGACATATAAAATTGATCTAATCATATGGGTATTAACTACTCTTTTTCAATAAGTAGTACATTTAATAGTATAGTCATTTTAATTATCTTATGTATGCATATATACAAATTTATGTCTTTTTCCTTTTTCCTTCCTTCTTTCCTCCTTTCCCCATTCCAATTATTTTTGATCTTTGAACCATTTCTTACCCTTACACAGAATTTATTGTGGATTTTGGATCGTATATGATTTTTCAGTTTCTTGCACTAGGGAGACAATACAATATTTACAAATGTGAGTTTGATTTACTTCACTAGTGAGTATAGCCTCCAGTCATGTCCATTTACTTGTAAAAGTCTCGATGCAATCTTTCATTGAGAGCTGAGTAGTACTCAGCTGTATAAAAATACCACGTTTTATATCCATTCCTTGATTAATGGGCACTTGGGTTGAATATTATAAATTGCATTGCGAGAAACATGGGCACACATATATCACTGTAGTATGTTGCTTTCAATTATTCTGAGAAAATGCCCAAAAGTGGGATAGTTGCGTCAAATGGAGTCTCTAATCCTATCTTCTTGAGGAATCTCCACACTGATTTTCTCAGTGGTTGTGCCAGTCTACACCCCCACCAACAGTGGAGAAGAGTTCCTTTTCCCCTCCAGCCCCTCCAGCATTTGTTATTGGTTAATATTTTTTATCTTGGTCATTCTTTCTGGGGTGGGATGGAATCTCAATGTTGTTTTAGTTTGTATTTCTCAAATGAGCGTTGAAGTTGAACATTTTTGGATATATTTATTTGCCATTTATATTTCTCCCTGTGAGAAGTGTGCATTCATCTCAGATGCTCATTTTTGGATTGGGTCCTTGAATTTAGGGGCCTGATTTTTTTAAAATTTTTTATGTGTTTTAGATAGAAGTCCTGTGTCTGAAGGACTCCCAATTCATGGGTTTTCTTTTTGCTCTGTTGGAGATGTCCTTTGACAAGCAAAAAATTTTTAGTAAGACTAGATCTCAGTTTTTGATTCTGGGAAGTATTTTCCGTGCAATTTGATTTTTGTTCATGAACTCTTTGCTTACTCCTATGTCATCAAGATTTTTACTTACTTTGGCTCCCTGCAAATTTAGTGTCTCTGTTTTAATATTCAGATCTTTGATCCATTTTGACTTTAGTTTAGTGCATGGTGATAGGCATGGATCTAGCTTTAGTTTACAGCATATGGAAAGCCAGTTTTTCCAGCACCACTTATTAAAGAGGCTATCTTCCTTCCAATGTTTGGCTCCTTTGTCAAAGATGAGGTGGTTGAGTGTGTTTATAGTTGTGGCTGTATCTTCTAATCTATTCCATTGATCTTCAGGTCTGTTTTGATTCCAGTACCATGCTGATTTTATCACAGTAGCTTTGTAATATAGTTTCAAGTGGGAGATTGTGATGCCTCCTGCCTTCCCTTTGTTGCCCAGAATTGCCTTTGCTATTCTAAGTCTCTTGTGGTTACAGATGAATTTAAGGAATGATTTCTCTAGCTCTGTCATGTATGCAACTGGTATTTTGATTGGGATTGCATTAAATCTGTATAACAATTTTGGGAAAATGGCCATTTTCACAACGTTTGTTTTTTCTATCCATGAACAGGGAATATCTTTCCATTTTGTGAAGTCCTCTTCGATTGCCTTTTTCAGAGTAATGTAATTTTCACTGTATAGATCTTTCACTTCCTTTCTTAGGTTTCTTTTTTTTGGATGCTACAGTGAAAGATGTGGTTTCCTTATTTCTCTCTCAGTTTGTCGTTTATGTACAGGAATTCTATTGATTTTTGAGTGTTGACCTTGTATCCAGCAACATTACTGAATTTGGTTATTACATCGAGAAGTCTTTCAATGGATCTTTGGATGTCTTCTATGCAGAGTATCATATCATCTGCAAATAATGATCATTTAACTTCTTCCTCTCCTTTCCTTATTCCTTTTTGTTTCTCTCTGTTGTCTAATTGTTCTGGCTAATGTTGCCAGAACTATACTGAATAGGAGTGGTAATAATGGAAATCCTTGTTTTGTTCCTGATTTTAGGTTGAAAGTTTTCAGTTTTTCTACAGTTAGTGAGAGGTTGGCTGTTGGTTTATGGTATATGGCTTTCATCAGGTTGAGGTAGAGACCATCTGTTCTGGTTTTCTGTAGGAATTTTTTTTTATCATGAATGAGTGTTGGATTTTCTCAAAAGATTTTTCTGTATCTATTGAGATGATCATGTGATTCTTGTCCTTGGCCTTGTTGATATGGTGTATTGCATTTATTGATTTGCATATGTTGAACCAATCCTGCATTCCTAGGATGAATCCAACTTGATCATCGTGTATAATCTTCTTGGTAACTTGTTGTATTCTATTTGCCAGTATTTTATTGAGGATTTTTGCATTTATGTTCATTAGGGAGATTGGCCTGCAATTTTCTTTTTTGGTTGGGTCTTTCTCTGGTTTTGGTATTAGGGTATTACTTGCTTCCAGGAATGAGTTAGGGAGACTTGCTTCCCTTTCAATTTCATTGAACAGTTTGAGGAGTGTTGGCACTAAGCCTTCCCTAAATGTCTTGTAGAATTCAGCAGTAAATCCATCAGGGCCTGGGCTTTTCTTTGTTGGTAGGGTTCTAATTTCATTTTCAATTTCATTAACTAAAATTGGGTTATTCAGTAGCTTTACATCTTCTTGATTCAGCTTAGGTAATTCATAGGTTTCTAGGCATCTCTCCATTCCTTCTGTGTTATCGAACCTATGAGAGTAAAGGTTTTTGAAGTAGGCATTGATGATGTGCTGTATTTCTACAGGGTCTGTAATGGTATAACTGTTTTCATTTCTTATTGCATGGATTTGAGTTTTTTCTTTCCTCTTTTTTATACGGTTATCTAGGGGTTTATCAATTTTATTTACTCTTTCAAAGAAACAACTCTTTGATTCACTAATTCTTTGTAGTGTTTTCTTAGTTTCAATTGCATTAATTTCTGCTCTGTTCTTTACAATTTCCTCCTTTCTTTGGGCTTTGGGCTTAACTTGATCTTCTTTTTCTAGAAGTTTGAGGTGCATCATTACGTTGTTTATGTGTGTTCTTTCCATTGTTCTGATGTGGGAGTTTAGTGCTATCAATTTCCCTCTGAGGACTGCTTTCATTGTGTCCCACAGGTTCTGGTAATTTGTACTTGCATTTTTGTTTGATTCTAGATATTGTTTAATTTCTTCTTTAATTTCTTCTGTGACCCATTGCTTGTTTAGGAGAGTGTTAATTTTTCTGTGTTTATGGGGTTCTTGTGGGTTTTTTTGTCATTCATTTCCAATTTTATTGTGCTGTGGTCAGATAATATGCTTGGAATTATTTCAATTCCTTTGCATTTACTTAAGCACGTTCTGTGAGCTAGTATATGATCCGTTTCAGAGAATGACTCATGTGCAACTGAGAAGAATGTGTATTCTGATGTTGTTGTAATATTTGATACACATCTACTAGGTCCGTTTGTTCACAAGTTTGACTCAGTTCTGTTATTTCTTTGCTGATTTTTTGTTTGGTTGATTTGTCTCTTTGTGACAATGGAGTGTTAAAGTCCCCCATTATAACTGTATTTTTATATGGTTTTTCATGTCTATTAAGATTTGTCTTACATAGTTGAGTTCTCCCAAATTTGTTATATATATATATATATATATATATATATATATATATGATCGTAATCTCTTCCTCTTGAAGTTTTCACCTAACAAGTATGTAGTGACTGTCATTATCTTTTTTGATCATTCTTGGTTTGAAGTACACATTGTCTTCCAACAAAAGAGCTGCCCCTGCTTTTTTCTCGGTTCCTGTTTCATTCAGTATTATTTTCTATCCTTTGATTTTTAGTCTGTGAGTTTCCTTTTGAGTTAAATGTGTTTCTTGTATACAGCATATTGTTGGATTTTGTTTCATAATCCACTCTGCCAGTGTGTTTCTTTTTATTGGTGAGTTGAGACCATTTACATTGATTGATATAACTGATATGTACTGACTTACCCCTGTCACGTTAACTTTCTGTTGATGGTTTTCTATGTTTTGTTTCAATGTTTGTCCTGCTTAGTGGTTTCCTTTTGCTTTTGTTCCTAGGACTGTAGTTATCTTCATCTCCCTATAGAGTGTCTTTCAGTACTCTTTGTAGTGTTGGTTTGGTGGCCATAAGTTTCTTCAATTGTTCTTTGTCGTGGAAGTATCTTATTTCTCTATCAATTTTCAAAAGACAGTTTTGCAGAGTACATCATTCTGGGTTGAAAGCTGTTTTCTTTTAGGATCTGAAATACTTTACTCCAAGCTCTTATTGACTTGAAGGTTTGTGTTGAAAAGCCTGCTGTAATTCTGACAGACTTTCTTTCATAGGTGATCTTTTTGTTTTGTCTGACAGCTTTTGGTATTCTGCTGTTGTGTTGAATTTCTGATATCCTAATTATTATATGTCTGGGTGAAGATTTATTTTGGTTATAGTTAATTGGGGTTTTGTATGCCTCATTTATGTGCATATCCGAATCTATTCCCATATTTGGAAAATTTTCTGCTATTATTTCTGCAAATAGTCTTGGCAGGTCATGCGTATTGATCCCTGCTTTTTTGTTGCTGACTATCATCTAATATTGTTTCTCTTGGCATCATCTTGCAGCTGTTGAATATTTCCTGGTTCCTTATTATTTTTTAAGAGAGCTTTTTTTCATGATCATAATCTTCTATGCTTTCTTCAAGACCTGAGAGTGTATCTTCACCTTCATTCAAGTGGTTTTGCCAACTTTCAATGGACTTTTAATTTCCTGAATTTCCCTTTGAATGTTTCTTGCATTCTAATTGTGTCTTATTTTCTTTATTCAAAGTCTCCATCGTTTTATCATGTTCTTTCATTTTTATCTTGATCTTCTTTAGCTAGACACAGCATTTCTTTCATGTTTGTCATTTCATTTTTTATCTGAGAGATTATTTCTAATCTGATTTGCTCTATAGCTTCATGGGAGTTGTTTTATTTCAGTTGCTATCATTTCAGAAAGTTCAGTTGTATGATTCCCAGTGTCTTCCTTTTCAGTGTCTCTTGACTTGGTTCTTTGTGGGCTGGAGCACTGAGATTACATCTTGTTCTTTCATTTTGTCATTTACCTCTGGGATCTTTGTGACTGGCCAGGCAGCCTCTCAATGGATTGCACTGGAACACTGAGCTGGTTAGAGCTTCTATCCTCCAATATCCCTGTGGCTAGCCAGGGCACACCACCACAGTATGGCACCAGATCTTGTGCTCTGTGAGGCTGGCTGTGTCTTCCCTCAATGTACTTTGTTGGGTTGCTCTGGGACACTGGGCTGGACAAAGCCTATATTCCCCCTGAAGCTAGCAGGGGCACATCCCTGGAGCTTGTTGCAGGAGCCTAGAACCTGGCTGTGTAGAGTTGAGAACCTCCATAATAGAGGTGGCTATCAGAGACGCACCTCTGGGGTGTGGTGCTGGGGCCTTGTGCCTGGCTGTGTGGTGTTCAGAATCTGTGGAGCTCAGAAAGCTAGGTGGAGCACACCCCAGACTGTGGCTCCACCTGGACCTTGTGTCTGGCTGCGAGGAGCTCAGAGCCTCTGGAGTGTGGGGCTAGTCTGAGCGCACTCCCAGCATATGGTGCTGGGGCCTTGCTCCTGGATGGGTGGAGTTTGCAACCTCCAGGATCTGCCATGTGGCCCCAATCCTGAACTATGCAGCCTGGGTCTTTTGCTCTGTTGGGCGGAGCTCAAATTCTCCAATGCCCTGCAACTATGCTGGCCACTCCCTGATGAGTGACTCTGGGGCACTGGGCTTGCTGGACTTGGTACCTCTGTGTCTTGTGAGGCTGGCCGGGCATTCCCCTGATGGATTGTGCTGGTACGCTGGGCTGGGCAGAGCTCAAATCCTCTGTGTAGCTACAGAGGACTCCTTTCTCTTACTTTTGGTTATGAATTTTCTTTTTCCCATGTACCCAACTGATTGCCTTCCCTGATGCAGTGAGTTTCACTTCTCACTTCCCAGGACTCACTTCAACACTTGTGATCAGTTTATTCTCAGATAACTATGGTTATCTGTCACCCACTACAGGTTCCTATGCTGCTCCACCTACAGATTCCTATGCTGTTATATCTATAGATTCCTATGCTGGTTCAACTACAGATTCTTATTGATATAGGAAAACGATCTCGCTGGGGCCTCCAAATGATATAGGAAAACTATCTCGGTGGGAGACCTCCAAATAATATAGGAAGTACAGCGTGAGTTCATGTTCTCTAAAATCGAAGAATGAATTTTAGGAACAACGGAGGGTAAGAGCAGAAGATATTTATTGAGAAAAAGAAAGCTTCTGTCTGAGGGTCAGAAGGGGGCCCGAGTGGGTTGCCAAATATTCTGTCATATTTAGGGACTTTTATAGAGTAAAACCATGATGGGGAAAACTGGGAACTCACAAGGCAGACAGGCATAAGGTGGGACATAACCATGGTTAACCAATAAGATCAGTTGCTCAGGTAAAATTGATTAAATCAAGGACAAATGGGGAGGCGAGTCAGGCAGTAAGCGAGGGATGCCTAA
>RJWM01048991.1:0-11286 GCA_004363535.1 Dasyprocta punctata
AAAAAAGGAAGAAAATCAAACTGTGTAAATTCGTTGTAGTGTAAATTTAGATGAATACAATTGCTAGTTGTGGAAATGAAGAGAGTGATTACATTTTGACAGTTGCCCAGAAATGGAATTGAAGTTGTAAATTAATTATACACCTTGGTCAATAACTGAAATTTGAAGTTCAATTTTTCTTAGCAGCCTCTTGTACAGATGGTGTTGACAAATCATGCCTGTGAAAGAGGGAGTAAAACAAAATGGTTTTCTGAGCCAGTTTTCTCTAGTACTAAAAAAATTATAAGAATTATAAGTACATGTTTAAAATTCATGCAGTTTGCAATCATCTTGGGGAGTGGTTACAGGTACATATTACAGCTTATTTTTTTATAATCCACTCCCCCTTGCTGTCTGTCTCTCCTCCTCTGGTTCCCTTATCACCTTTTTCATGCTTGTTGATAATATTTGTTGATATTATCACACATGTTGTGGCATACCATGTTTACACTATTTGAGGTATCAGGATCTTGTACATGGCAAATCTTTATTTCTGTTATTTTCCTTTCCCTCTGTCCTTGTTTCCTTGGATGACTTCTCCATTGTGTGATATTTGTTCCCTGTCCCTTTCTCTCCATCCTTTGTCATTTTCTTTGTACTTTCTCTCGCTCATTAGAAAGATGCCATATGGTACTCTTAAGCTTGTGTGTCTGATTTGTTTCACTCAAATTATATTTTTCAGGTGCTTTTATTTTCCTACACATGCCTAGAATTTGCATTCAGCATTTTTGACCTTAAGCACTTATTTTAACTGATGATGCTTGCACTATTTCCTTTTCAGCATTTTAAAATATATTTTTAATTAGTACACATTTGCAGTACATGTTTATATTCATTCAGGGTAATGAATACATGTACATATCTTATTTAGTTCTTCTTTAAAATTAATTTTATTGGTACACTATATATATATATATATATATATATATATATATATATATTCTGTTCACATTCATCATAGAGAATTCGTACCTGTACATGATATACCTTCATTCTTTTTTCCCCAATCTACTACCCTCTCTTCAACTCCTCTTACCCTTCTTATTTACAAAAGCTGTTTCCATTTCTTTTCTTCTGTTCTCTTTTTATTCTTTTTCTTTCCTTCCTTTTCTTCTCCTCCCTTCCATGTTCTCCTTCCCATTTGAAGATTTTCTTCCTATTTTCCAATATCTATTATACATTTTGGTCCTTATTTACTCTTTTGCTTTCTCACACCAGAGAAACAATGTGATATTTAAACATGTGTGTCTGACTTATTTTACTTAAGAGTATGGTCTCAATTTACCTAAAAATCCATTTACCTAAAAACTTCTCAAGTTTATCCTTTATAGCAGAGTAGTACTCCACTGTATTAAAAAAAATCATATCTTGTTTATCCATCCATCAGTTGATGGGCTTTTGTGCTGTTTTCAAGATTTAGCTTTGGCCAATTGTGCTGTTATGAACATGATTATGCATATATTTCTGTGGTATAATGCTTTTAATTCTTTTGGGAAGCTACCAAGATGGGGAATAGCTGGGTCAAATGGAACTTATAGTTTCAGTTTTTTGAGGAATCTCCACACTGATTTCTGCAGCGGTTGCCCTGTCTACACTCCCACCAAGAGTGGAGAAGCGTTCCTTTTATCCCACAACCCTGTGAGAATTTGATATTGGATAATTTCTTGATAATAGCCATTCTTTCTGGAGTGAGATGGTATCTCAGTATTGTTTTAATTTGTATTTCTCAAATGACTGGTGACATTGCATCATTTTTCACATATTTATTTGCTGCTTGTACACCTTAATCTGAGAAATATCTTTATTTCAGATGATTATTTTTGGATTGGGTCTTTACATTTGCAGGATCTGACTTTTTTTTGAGTTCTGTATATATCATATTTCTGTCCATTGAGGAATGGCTGGCAATTTTTCTCACTCTGTGGGTTGTATCATCATTTTGTTGGTGATTTTGCTATGCAAAAGCTTTTTAGTAAGATGTTTGCCAGTGGTATGTCATAGATGGTCTTTTATCAGATTGAGATAAAAATCATCTATTTCAATTTTCTGTAGAGTTTTTTATCATGAATGGTTGTTGGACTCTGTCAAATGTTTTTCTGCATCTATTCAAATGATCATCTGGTTTTGGTCCACATCCCTGTTGATATGGTGCATTACATTTATTGCTTTACATATGTTGAACTATCCCTGCATCCTTAGAATGAAACCTACTTAGTCACGGTGTTTAATATTTTTGATGAGTCACGTTCTTTTTGCCAGTATCTTATTGAGGATTTTTGCATTTATGTTTGTTAAAGAGATTTGCCTGTCATCCTCATTTTTGGTTGGATTCTTCTCTGGTTTTAGTATCATGGTAATGCTAGCTTCCAGGAATGCGTTTGGAGTTTTACTTTCCTTTCAATTTCATTAAAGAGTTTGAGGAATAGTGACATTAGATCTTCTCTAAATTTCTTGTAGAATCCAGTAATGAATATGTTAGGATCCAGGCTTTTCTTTGTTGGTAGGTTTTAAATTATATCTTCAATTTCTTTGATATTGAGTTATGTAGAATTTTTATATAATCTTGATTTAGCTTTGGTAATTCATATGTACCTAGGAAACTATCCATTTCATCTATGTCTTCTAGCTTATTAAAATATAGGTTATCAAAGTAGGTATTGATGATCTTTTGAATTTCTGCAGGATCTGTTGTGATTTTGCCCTTTTAATTCTTAGTTGCACGGATTTGAGTCTTTTCCTTTCTTTAGGTAAAGATTGCTGCATGTTTGTCAATTTTATTTAATTCTTCGAAGAACCAACTCTTTGATTCATTGACTCTTTGTATTGTTTTCTTAGTCTTGATTGCATAAATTTTTGCTCTAGTATTTTAAATTTCCTCCCTTATATAAGCTTTTGTATAAGCTTTGCTCTTCTTTTTCTAGAAACTTGAGGTTCAGCATTAGGTTGTTTATTTGAGTTTGCTATGTTTCTTCTGATACAAAATTTCACAGCAATAAATTTCCCTCAGATGACTACTATTATAATGTCCCATATTTTCTGCTATGTTGTATCAGCATTATTATTTAATTGAAAAAACTGTCTAATTTCTTCTTTAATTTCATCTGTGACCCATTGGTTATTCAGCAGTGTGTTATTTAATTTCATGTTACTCAGTTTTTGTGTTTTCGTTTGTCAATTATTTCCAGTTTCATTCACTATGGTCTTGTAATATGCATGGGATAATGTCAATTCCTTTGTATTTACTTAAGCATGTTCTATGAAAAAGTATGTGGTTTATTTTACAGAATGTCCCATAGGCATCTGAAAAGAATGTGTCTTCAGTTGTAAAGTGAAACACTGTAGATATCTACTAAGTCCACTTATTCAAAAGTTTGCATTAGTCCTGATATTTCTTTGTTGCTTTTTAGCTTAGTTGATCTGTCTATTTGTGACAGTGAGGTACTGATGTCCCCCATTACAATTGTGTAAGTGCTCATTTGATTTTTTTTTATTTTTGCTTATTTTGAATATATTTATTCAGTCAAGAATCCTGAAGTGAATAAATCATTCAAATATTTGGAGAAGGATTCCTGGTATAAGAATTTGTTATTGTTTATTCTTGAGAGTTTAATATCTGAAAAATATGTATTTTTGGTTCAGTTCATATTTGATATTTTATGATATAAAGGCATAACAACAAAGTACAGAATCATTTTTATGGAAAGTTATGAATAGAGAACTAAAATATCTTTTTTTTTGCTCATTTGATTTTGCATGTCCATTAATATTCATTTTATATAGTTGGGTACACTGGTATTTGAGATATATATATATATATATATATATATATATATATATATATATATATATTCATGATTGTTATCTCCTCTTGGATTATTCCCTTACCAAGTACATAGTGCTCTTCTTTGTCTCTTCTGATAAGTCTTGGCTTGAAATCCACTTGGTCTGCAAAAGAATAGCTATCTCTGCTTTTTTCCAGGTTTCTGTTGCAGGGGGCATTTTTTCCATCCTATGACTTTTAGTCTATGAATTTCTTTTTAAAAAAATACACTTCTTGTATGCAGCACATTGTTGGCCCTTATTTCTTGATCTATTCTTCCAGTGTTTCTTTTGCTTGGCAAGCTGAGAGCATTTTCACTGACTTATTCTTGTCATGTTATTTTTCTGTGATTCTTTCTTTCTCCACTGTTTATTTGCTTGCCTTGTCTGGTGGATTCATTCTGTTGAAGTTCATGAGGTTGCAGTATTCATTATCTATCTCTACAATAGCCTTCAGAACATTAAAAAAATTTTTATTTTAAAAAGCAAAACATAAAAAGGGTAGAAATAATACAGAATTTAAAAGAAATCAGTAAGAAATCAATGATAGTTAACATATTACATATTGTTATCTTAGAAATAGTTGTTCAAATTACAAGATCTAGGCATAAAAATTGATCAGACAATCATATAATGACAACACAAACCATTTTTGACGAACTAACAGAATTAATAGTATAGTTATCTGTCTTGCACACATATATACATACAGTTATATGTATATACCAACATACATACAATCTTTTGCTTTCTTTCATTTCTCCTTTCCCCTATCCCAGTTGTTCTTTAATTTTGAATATTTTCCTTCCCTTTCATTATTACAATATCTACGGTATATTTTTTTCTCTACTGTATATTTTGGACCTTATTAGTTTTTCAGTTTTTTTTATTATTTATTTTTACACTTGGGAGACAGTATGATATTTACAAATGTGAATCTGATTTATTTCATTTATGAGTATAGTCTCCAGTTGTCTCCTTTACCTATAAAATCCTCAAGATCATCCTTTTTTATAGCTGAGTAGTATTTTGTTGTATAAAAACACCACATCTTTTTCATCCATTCTGCAGATAATGGGCATTTTGGTTATTTCCAAGATTTAGCTATTACAAATTGTGCTGCTACAAACATGGGTGCACGTATATCACTGTGACATGACAGTTTCAATTTTTCTGGGAAAATACCCAGAAGGAGAATGGCTGGATTGAATGGGACTTCCAATCCTAGTTTTTTGAGGAATATCCACACTGATTTCCACAGTGGCCGCACCAGTCTACACTCCCACCAACAGTGGAAAAGGATTCCTTTTTCCCCACAGTCCCTCCAGCATTTATTATTGGTTGATTTCTTGATGGCAGTCATTCTTTCTGGAGTGAGATGGAACCTTAGTGTTGTTTTAATTTGCATTTCTTGAATGACCAGAGATGTTGAGTATTTCTTCATGTATTTATTTGCCATTTGTATTTCTTCATGTGAGAAGTGTGTGTTCATTTCAGATGCCTATTTCCTGATTGGGTCTTTCAATTTGTGGGGCCTGATATTTTTCAATTCTTTATATGTTCCAGATGTAAGTCCTTTGTCTGAGGGGCAGTTGGCTAAAATTCTTTCCCATACTGTGGTTTTTTTTTTTTTTCACTTTATTGGTGATTTCTTTTGAAGTGTAAAAACTTTTTAATAAGATGAGATCCCAATTGTTGATTCTTTGAAGTACTTCCTGTGTGGTTTGCGTTTTGTTCATGAACTCTTTGCCTACCCCTATGTCTTCAAGATTTCTACCTACCTTGTCTTCCAGCAGATTTAGTGTTTCTATTTTAATATTTAGAACTTTGATCCATTTTGACTTTAGTTTAGTTCATAGCAATAGACATGGGTCTTGCTTCAGTCTTCAGCATGTGGAAAACCAGTTTTTCCAGCATCATTTATTAAAGAGGCTATCTTTCTTCCAGTGAACATGTTTAGCCCCTTTGTCAAATATAAGGTGACTGAGCCTCTTTGTAGTTGTATTTGCATCTTCTAATCTGTTCCATTGATCCTCAGGTCTATTTTTTGCCAGTACCATGCAGATTTTGTCACTGTAGCTTGGTAGCACAATTTCAAGTCAGGGGTTGAGATGCCTCCTGCCTTGCTTTTGTTGCCCAAAATTGCCTTTGCTATTTTAGGTCTTTTCTGTTCCCAAATGAATTTTAGGAATGTTTTCTCTAGATCTGTAATGTATGTTAATGGTACTTCGATTGGAATTGCATTAAATCTGCATAACAGTTTTGGGAGTATGGCCATTTTCACGTTGTTGGTTTTCTAAGCAAGAGCAAGGGGTATCTTTCCATTTTCTAACATGCTCTTCAATCTCCTTTTTTAGAGTACTATAGTTTTTACAATATAGGTCTTTTACATTCTTTGTTAGGTTGATTCCTAAGTATTTCATTTTTTTGGATGCTATTGTGAAAGGTGTTATTTCCATAATTTCTCCCTCAGTGAGTTTGTTGTTTGTGTACAGGACTGTTACTGATTTTTGAGTGTTGACTTTGTATCCAGTTACATCACTGAATTTGTTTATTAACTCTAGTAGCCTTTTGATGGAATTTTTTGGGTCTTCTATGTAGAGTATCACATCATCTGCAGATAGTGATTATTTAACTTCTTCCTATCCTTATTCCTTTTATTTCTCTCTCTTGTCTGATTGCTCTGGCTAATGTTTCCAGAACTGTATGGAATAGGAGTAGTAACAGCGTGCATCTGTGTCTTGTTCCTGATTTTAGAGTGAAATCTTTCAGGTTTTGTCGATTTAGTATAATGTTGGCTGTTGGTTTGTCATAGATGGTTTTTATCAGATTGAGGTAGATACCATCTACCCCAAGTTTCTTTGAGGTTTTTATCATGAACAAGTATTGGACTTTATCAAAGGCTTTTTCTATATCTATTGAGATGATCATGTGATTGTTGTCATTGGCTCTGTTGATGCGGTGTATTACATTCATTGATTTGTATATGTTAAACCATCCCTGCATTCTTGGGGTAAATCCTACTTGGTCATGATGTATAATCTTCTTGATGATTTGCTGCATTCTATTTGCCAGCATTTTATAAAGAATTATTGCATTGGTGTTCATTAGGGAGATCGGCCTATAGTTCTCCTTTTTGGTTGTGTCTTTCTCTGGTTTTGGTATCAGAGTAATATTTGCCTGCAGGAATGAGTTAGGGAGGATTGCTTCCCCTTCAATTTCCTTGAAGAGTTTGAAGAGTATTGGGGTTAAATCTTCTCTGAATTTCTTGTAGAATTCAGCTGTGAATCCATCAGGACCTGGACTTTTCTTTGTTGGTAAGTTTTTAAATCACATTTTCAATTTTAGTAGCTAATATTGTGTTATTCAAAATTGTTATATCTTCTTGATTCAGCTTTGGTAATTCATACATTTCTAGGAATTTGTACATTTCCTCTGTGTTTTCCACCCTATGTGAGTAAAGATTTTCGAAGTAGGTATTCCTGAATTTCCATGAAATCTGTAGTAATTTCTCCCTTTTCATTCCTTATTGCATGAATTTGAGTTTTTTCTTTCTTTTTCTTGATAAGGTTGGCTAGAGGTTTATCAATTTTGTTTATTCTCTCAAAGAACCAGCTCTTTGTTGTGTCTGCATTTTCATTGAATTTTAGATATTCTTTAATTTCTTCTTTAATTTCATCTGTAATCCATTGGTTGTTCAAGAGGTTGTTATTTAATTTTCACATGTTTATGTAGGTTTTGCAGTTTCTTTTGCCATTGAATTCCAATTTCAGTATACTATGATTAGATATATGCATAGGATAATTTCAGTCCCTTTTCATTTACTTAAGTATGTTTTATGGGCTATTATATAGTTTATTTTAGAGCACATCCAATGTACAGCTGAGAAAAATGTGTACTCTGATGTTGTTGGGTGGAGCACTCTGTAAACATCTACTAAGTTCATTTGTTTATAGGTTTGATTCAGTTCTGCTATTTCTTTGCTGACTTTTTGTCCAGTTTATCTATCTCTTTGTAACATTGGGGTATTAAGGTCCTCTGTTACAATTGTGTTATTGTACATTTGGTTTTTCATGTCTATTAGTATTTGTCTTATATAGTTGGGTGCTCTCATATTTGATGCATGTATATTTATGATTGTTGGGTCTTCCTCTTGAATTTTTTCCCTAACAAGTATGTAGTGATCTTCTTTATCTCTTTTGATCATTTTTGATTTGAAGTTTACATTGTCTGCAAACAGAAGAGCTACCCCTGCTTTTTTCTGGGTTCCTGTCATATGGAATGTTGTTTTCCATCCTTCAACTTTTAGTCTAAGAGTTTCCTTTTCAGTCATATGTGTTTCATATATACAGCATTTTGTTGGATTTTTTTGTTGATCCATTCTGTCAACCTATTTCTTTTAATAGGTGAATTGAGGCCATTTACATTGATGGATATAACTGATATGTACTAGCTCAACTTTGTCATGTTATTTTCCTGTGGTTGGTTTCCTGCTTTTCCTCCTTGTTTAATTGCTTGCCCTGTCTGGTGGTTTCTTTCTGTTGTTTTTCTGAAATTGTAGTCATTTTTATCTCTCTCTAGTATGACTTTCAGTACTCTTTCTAGGGTTGGTTTGGTGGACATGAATCTCTTCAGTTCTTTGTCATGGGAGTACCTTCTTTCTCCATTAAATTTCAAAGAAAGTTTTGTAGGGTACATCAATCTGTATTGAAAGCTGTTTTCTTTCAGGACTTGAAACACCTCACTCCAAGCTCATCTTGACTTAAGGGTTTGTTCTGAGAAGTCTGCCATGATTCTAATAGGCTTTCCTTGATAGGTGAGTTGTATCTTTTCTCTAACAGCTTTTAGTATTCTGTTTTTAATGCTGAATTTCTAGGATCTTAAATATTATATGTCTGGGGGTAGATATATTTTGGTTATGACTGGTGTTCTATATACTTCACTTATCTCTATATAAGATTCTTTCCCTATGTTTGGAAAATTTTCTTCTATTACTTCTGTGACTAATTTGCCTATGTCCTTTGCATTGACCCCTGCATCTTCATTGATGCCTATTAGTCTTATATTGTTTCTCTTTGCATCATCTTGATCTGTTTAATTGTCATTTCATGCTGCTTTGTTATTTTTAAAAGTTCTTTCATTTCATGATCGCTAGCTGCGATCCTGTCCTCAAGGTCTGAAATTCTACCCTCAGCTTCATTCAAATGGTTTCACCAGCTTTCAATAGAAGCTTTTATTTCTGGGATATCTCTCTGAATTTGTTTCATGCATTCTGTCTTTTCTATATTGTTTATGCAAGGTTTCCATCATTTTCCCATGCTCCTGTACATTTTTTATCTATGTCTTCTCTAGTCATGCTGAACAACTCCTTTATTAGGGCTGTCATTTCTTTCTTTACATGAGAGATTATTTCTGATTTGATTTCCCCTATAGCCTCATGGATTTGCTTTTTATTTCACTTGCTTTCTTTTCAGAAATTTCAGGTGTATGACTTTTAATGTTCTCTATGTCAGTGTCTCCTGTACTTGTTCCTGATGGACTAGATGTTTGAGATTGCATTTTGCTTTTCTGTTCTGTCATTTTCATCTCTTGGGTTAATATTTGGTCTTTCAATCCCACTAGTCTCAACTTTCCATAGTGTGTGCCTTAGTGTCCTACTGTGTGGTTGATGTTTGAATAATTGCTGGGTCCCACAATGAGGGGGAGGTCCAGTCACCTGAATTCCTCCAGCAGGGCCTTTTGGGTGAGTCCTATATTCTTCCTACGCTGACTAGCCTAGGGGTATTGATGTAAGTCAAATCTTAGTTCCTACTGTTATTACACCTGATTCAGGCTGTTCCAGGCTGCCAGATCTACCTGGCTATAGTGTTTGACTCAGCTGGGTTACTAGTGTGTTACTGGGTGACTCATAAGTCTTTTCCATTTCCTCCAAGTTGGGGGAGGCCTTATTGGCACTCACCTGAACCCACCTGGTGTTCGCTGTATGGAGGAAGGACTCACCCACACTGTTGCCAGGCTCGCCAAGGTCCTACAGCTGGGAAGGAGTTCACTACTTCTCCTGTTTATCCAATTAAGTCCTCTGTTTAAGGGGAAAACTCACCACACCATTGTAAGCCTTCTGAGGTCCTCTGTGTGCGTAAGGTGTTGCTGAGGCTCCTGTCAGCCCAGCAAGATTCTGCAGGTGGTGGAAGGGGTCGCTGATTATTCATGGGCTGCAGTGGCCTTTTGGGTGGGGGGGAAGGGTGACCTATGATTCCGCCCCTGTCCTAGGTCTGTGGGGTGAGGAGAAGGGGCACCTGATGATCCTGTTGCTGTCCCAGGTCCAGGGAGTGAAGAGGAGGGGCAGTTGTTGATCCAGGGGCTGCCCTAGGTCTGGGGGCAAGGAGGAGGGCCAGCCGACAATACCCCCAAGTGCTGGTTTGGTGTTATAAATTTCGTCAGCTGTTCTGTGTCTTGAAAGTATCTTTCCATCATTTTTGTGGTATGCGTTAATCTGAATATGAGGATGTTTTCCTTTAGGGCTGGTAATACTTCACTCTCAGTTTTCCTTGACTTAATGCTTATGTTGAAAATCTGCTATTTTTCTTATGGGATTTCCTTTATAGGAGATTTGTGTCTTTCTCTAACAGCTTTAAATATTTTGTTCTTGTGTTGAATTTCTGGAATGTTGACTTTTATATGCCTTGAGGATGTTTTTGATCAGTGCTAATTAGAGTTGTATATGCCTTATTTATCTGTATGTCACTTTCTATTTCTATGCTTGACAGGTTTTCTGCCATTACTTCAGTAATCAGGTTTTTTATGTCATTTTCTTTATCTCCTGCTGTTTCATTGACTTTGTTCATGTTATGCTATTCTTCTTTGCATCATCTAGTGGTTGTTGCAGTGATATTTTGTGGTCCCTTTCTATTTTTAAGAAATTTTTCTTTTCTTGATTGCTAAGTGCAATCTTCTAGATCTGATACTGTGTACTAATATTGGTGAATTCTGCTACATATACTTTCAGTAGAATATTTGACATCATGAATATCTGTTTGAATCTATTTCATGGATTCCATTTCTTTCTTATATTGGGCATTCATAGTTTCCATCAGTTTTCAAAGACCTTTTTTTAAATCTCTATCCACTTTAAATTCACTAACCAGGTCCTTCATTATGATCATAATCTCTTTAGTTATCTAAGAAATATTATTATTATTATTATTATTTTTTTGGTGGCACCGGGGATTGAACTCACAACCTCGCGCCTGCCAGGGCAGGCGCTTAAGGCACTGAGCCAAACTCCCAGCCCTGGTTTTTTGAGGCAGGGTCGCACTATGTAGCTCAGGCCAGCCTTGCGCTCGCGTTGTAGCCCAAGCCGGCCTCGAACTCACAACGCTCCGCCTACCTCAGCCTCCCGAGTGCTGGGATTAAAGGCGTGCACCACCA
>RJWM01048992.1:0-11289 GCA_004363535.1 Dasyprocta punctata
CAAAAAAAAAGAATGAATGCAATACAGGACTTCAAAACAAAATAATAGTAAACCCAAAATGGCTATCATAATATTTCTTGTTATCTTTGAAATAGCTGCCCATGCCATCAGATATAATAACATTAAATAAGATAACACAGAATAAAACCCAACCAAACCAAACAAAGAGAATTATACAGGATTTTGAAACAAGATAATGAGGAATTAACAATAGCTACCACCTTCAGAAGGAGATCCCCCATATACACTACATTGCATATTATTATCCTCTTAATAGATGATCATACTACCAGATTTACGCCTGCAAAGTCAGTGAAACACTAAACACTATAAGCATTAAGTTGTATTTTACCTCATTAGCTATCATCATAGCCTATGTTTCTCCAGATCAGCTAGTTGCTTATGCGGTGGGGTGACATTAGCTCTTCTTGTCTCCCTGCCCACAGGCCAGAAGGGGCTGGTGTTTGGCTCTCTCACAATCAGCCCATGCCTGGCACTGACTCACAAGAGGTCTTAGATTCTTGTTGACTTCTTGTTCTCCTCTCCTGCAGTCCATGAATAGTGCCCTATTCTTTTTTTCCTTTCCCCATCTTTCCTTCCCCCCTCCCTCCTTCCTTTTCCCCCCTCTCATTTGAATATTTTCTTTATATTTTCTATGTGTAATTCCATTTGCAAGTCCTCATGAGACTTGCAAATATTTCTGTCCAATCCTTGTGTTTCTGTTTACCTATTATTTTAACAATACTTCAAAGAACAGCCATACATTTTACGGAATCTAATTCATTGTTTTCTATTATTCTATAAATCATAATTTTGATATTGTATGAAGGGGTTTTAACCTAACCCAAGATCACCAATGTTTATTCTCATTTATCCTATTAAAAATATATGGTTTTAGAATTTACGCTTAGAGGTATTATCTATTGCTGTGTTGGCTTTAGCATCACATGTGAAGTATGAATTGAATGACTTGAAAGCAAATGAAGCATTTTGTCAGTTTTCATGCCAATAGCACAATATGTTGATTATTATAGTGTATAGTAAGTCTCGATATCAAATTAGCATAAATCGCAACATTATTTTATTTTTAAAGTTGCTTTGGCCAGTATAGAATTCTTACATTAATTATCAAATTTTAAATCATTCTGCTAAAAATTCAAACTATATAAAACACCCACTGAGATTTTTTTATTAATAATACATTGAGTTTAGAAATAATAGATTTGCTAACCATTTTGTTAACCAATCTAAGAATGTATACCTTCTATTAGCCCTTTAACTTTTTAGCACTTTTTACTTTTTAGTGAACAACACCTTTGTATTTATCAGATTTAATACTTTGCATTTTAATGCTTTTGATGAATCCATAAATAGTATTTTTAATATTTACATTTCTGATTACCAGTTGCTAGTACAGAGACATTCAAATGATTTTGTATACTGATCTTGTATTTGACATTCTTACCAAGTTCACATAGTCAGGCTTATGAGCTATTTTCTTTCTTAGATTCCAGAAGAAGTTTTACATCCCAATTGTTTTTCAGAAATATAAAGACAATTTTATTTATTTCTAGTAACATATAATTTCCCTTTCTTACCTTACTGCAGTGATGGAATTTTTCAGTATAATGTTGGATAGTAGTGGTAAATATAAATATTTTTTGTATTTGATCATAGAAAAATACATTAACTTTTTAATTATTATGAATGATGTTGGCCAGCCAGCCTTGCCCGTGTGTGCATGCTTCCCACAGATAACCAGCTCAGTTTCGGGAGGTAGCAGCCAGCTCTGCCCCTTTACGCACACCAGCTGCCATCAGGGATGCTTCTGCTGCTGGTAGCCAGCATGGGCTGGGAAAGGCAGCAGCCAGCTCCATACCAGTGCAACCAAAGGTCACTATCAGATACCCGTAGCCAGCACTGGCCAGGAGAACCAAACAGTCATGCTTCAGAGAAATTGTAGCCAACACAGGAATTGCTTGGGACCTCACTACCCACTTGTCCAGAAGAACCCAGGAAAATGTCAAGACAAAGAAACAAAAGACAGTCTCTGGACTCTAACCCATGCAGAGCAAGTCCAGGAGATTTAAGTCCAGGTAATGATTAGGAGTTGCACACCTGAAGTTTCTGAAGTGATGGCAACTGAAGTGAAAAAACAACTTCATGAGGCTATAAAAAAATTAGAACAGAAATGCTATCTCAGGTAAAAGAAGAAAGGAAATATATGATAAAAGAATTGCTAAGCATCTCTGAAGAAGATTTAGATAAAACGTAGAGGAGCACAGGAAAATGAGGGAAACCTTGAATGAACAAGATAAGAAAGATTTAAAATTCATGAAACAGATTCATAGAGATATCCAGGAAATTAAAAACTCCATTGAAGGGTGACAGTACCCCTTGAAAGAAATTGGAGATTGCTATGGTTTATACATTGTGTCAACTTGAGAAGTCTAGCAGCTTAATTAAGTAACTCGGCAGCTCTACATCTACATCTACATCTACATCTACATCTACATCTACATCTACATCTACATCCACATCTACATCCACATCTATATCTACTGGGGTGTAGAGCACAGTTACCTGGTCATTGTTACAATTTGAGAAGGTCAGAAGTTTAACTGGGAGACTCAGCAGGGAGCCAGGGTTCTTACTTTGTAAACATCCTCATCCTGTACAAAGGAAGGCAAGAATGTTTGTGAATGCTACACCCACCCTGGGGGGTATGTCCTGTGTACTATATAAGGGAGGAGAAGAGGTTTGCTCTTGTCGCTCCCCTTTTACTCTGGCTGCTTCTGCTTGGCTGCTGCCTTGAAGTGTTGCTT
This sequence comes from Dasyprocta punctata, assembly GCA_004363535.1. NCBI lineage: Eukaryota > Metazoa > Chordata > Mammalia > Rodentia > Dasyproctidae > Dasyprocta > Dasyprocta punctata. The sequence continues at coordinate 2,826 of RJWM01048992.1, forward strand.
CTGTGCCATGCCACCCTGCATCGGAGCCAACTAATTGTGGACTGAAACCTCCAAAAACTGTAAGCTAAATAAACCTTTCCTTCCCTAATTTTGGTTGTCAGGTGTTTTGTCTCAGCAACAAGTAAAAAGTAACTGAGACAGAGATAGACTTTCAGACTTTGAGGACAGATTTGCAGCTAGCAATTGTGAAAGGAAAGATCTCTCAAAAATAACAAGGAACAAGCAAATAACAATTCAATGGCTACAAGAAAACACAAAGAAAACTAATTTAAGAACAATAGATTTCAGCAAAAACACAGGGGTCAACACAAATGACATAAAAAGTCTATTTACAGAAGTAATAACAGAAAACTTCCCAAACATGGAAAAAGGACGTGACATACAGGTAAGTGAAGCATATAGAACTCCAGCTAGCCATAACCAAAATAGATCTACACTCAAACATATAATAATCGAGATCTCAGAAATTCAGCAGAAAAACAGAATATGAAAAGCTGTTAGAGAAAAGAAACAGATCACCTATAAAGGAAAACCCATCAGAATCATGACAGACTTCTCAACACAAATCATCAAGTCAAGCAGAGGTTGGAATGAAGTATTTCCAGTCCTGAAAGAAAACAAATTCTAACCCATATTGATGTACCCTGCAAAACTACCTTTCAAAATTAATGGAGAAAGAAGATATTTCCATAGCAAAGAACAACTGAAACAATTCATGATCACCAAATCAACCCTACAAAGAATACTGAAGGACATTATAGAGAGAGATAAAAATGACTATGGTTCCAAGAACAGCAACAGAGGGGTATGCAATTGAATGGAGGGGAAAAATAGGCAGCCAATGACAGGAAAATAGAATGGCAGAAATAAGCCAGTGCATGTTGGCCATAACCATTAATGTAGATGGCCTCAATTCGTCAATAAAAAGAATCACAGGCAGAATGGATCAGGAGACAGGATCCATCAATACGCTTTATAAAAGAAACATTTAAATCAAAAGAAAATTTATAGACTGAAAGTGAAAAGAGAGAAAACAAGGCTCTATGTGACAGGGAACCAGAAAAAAAGTAGGAATAACTTGTCTATCAGCTGCAGAATGAATAAGAAAAATATGGCATTTTTATACAATGGAAAACTACTTAGCTATAAAGAAAGATAACCTCAAGGCTCTTGTAGGTAAACAGATACGACTTGAGATAATGCTCATGGGTGAAATAGTTCAGAGTCACATGGGCTAACATTATGTTGTCTCCCTAGTACATAAAACTAAAGGAGTTAGTGGAATCCAAAATGCACAATAGATATTGTGAAAGTAAAAGTGGGGGAAATGTCTAACAATGGAAGGCAGTAACCATTGTTAACCTACTGTTGCTTTGAAACCCTGTAATGTTTTCATTGTTCTGCTTAGTTTGGTTTTATTCTGCTTTGTTTTGTTTGATTTCATTATATTTGATGACGTGGGCAGCTATTTCAAAGAGAATAAAATATATTTTGGCAGCCATTATTGATTTCCTATTATCTTGTTTTGAAGCCCTGTATTGCTTTCATTGTTTTGTTTTGATTGATTTTTATTCCATTGTGCTTTGTTCGATTTTATTATGTCTGATGGTATAGGCAGCTACTTTAAAGATTACAAACGGCATTATGGTAGCCATTGTTGTTTTTCTATTATCTTATTTTGAAGTTTCATATTGCTTTCATTGTTTTGTTTTTATTGGCTTTATTCCGTTCTGTTTTGTTTGATTTTATTATGTCTTATGGTATGGGCAGTTATTTTGAAGATAACAAGAGGAATTATGGTAGACATTATCGATTCATTGTTTTGTTTTGATTGTATTATTTTATTTTGCTTGGTTTTATTCTCTTCCAAAAACAAACAAACAAACAAAAAAAGGATGATATTGGCCAGGGATTTAGCTCAGTGGTGCAGTACCTGCCTGGCAAATATGAGGTCCTGAGTTCAATTCCTGGTTAAAAAAAAAAAAGAAAAGAAAGAAAAGAAAAGAAAAGAAAAGAAAAGAAAAGAAAAGAAAAGAAAAGAAAAGAGATGTTAATTGAATGTTAAATCTGTGTCATTTTTTCTGGAAATGTCTTAGCACAAATTGATGGTGGCTGTGTTAAATGCTTTCTTGAATCTATTGAGATTATCATACTGTTTTTGGAGGGGCGTATGCCTTTAGACTGTTAATAAGATGAATTACTAGGATTGGTAACTGTCTTGGTTACTTTTCTCTCGTTGCTGAGACAAAATACCTGACGTCCAAAATTAGGGAAGGAAAAGTTTATTTATCTTACAATTTTTGGAGGTTTCAGTCCATACTCAGTTGGCTCCAAGGCTGGGTGGCGTGGCTGAAGGGCAGCTGTTCATGGTGGCTGCAAGCAACAAGAGTGAATAGGCAAAAGGAGTGAAAACATGCCTTCTTCCTGCCCTTACACTGTATGCCGGCCTCACCCCTGGATGAGTGCAGCGCTCACTCCACCAATCCCAGTGCTAGACAATGAACCAATCAATAGCACTAGATTCAGCCACATCCATGATTGCATGAGGCTTGGGGAGCACTATCTGAACACAAACCATAGCAGTAACTAAATATCAAATCAACTTTGTGCTGATGGGATAAATTGAAAATGATCATCACTCTAAATATTTTTTCTTCATTGCTGAATATGATTCCTAGAAATTTTCAAAAATGTTTTCATGTACGTTCATGAGAGATATTGTTCTTTTCTTGTAATGTCTTGTTAAGGTTTTGCTATCAAATATGGTTCTCATCAAAAGTGTTAAGAAGGAATTGCTTTGATTTTCTGGGTGAGTTTTCATTTAGTTATATTTTGCAACCTGGTATGTATTAAATATTTATAAATAATCTGTGCATGATTGAAATTAATGTACATTCTACAGTTGATGAGTCAAATTTGTTAATTATGATATTCAGATATTTTATATCCTACTATTTTTTACAGTTGACTATCAGTTCTAAGAGAGGAGTGTTGCACTTTCAAATCTTGGAGTTTTATCAATTTCTTATCATTTTTTGGTGAATTATTGCTTTGAATAATCTGTGGTTTTGCAATGTATGTATAAAATTGCTGCATTGTTCTGCTCATTGAATATTTTATCACTTTGAAATGGTTCTCTACTTCTGTAATATCTGACTAAAAGTCTCTTTTGGTTCATATTGATGCACTTATATCAGTTTCTTATTCATTTGAATTTCATAGTATTTCTCCTCCATCTGTTGACTTTCAACATTTTCTATACCCATGTGTTTTAGATACATTGCTTATAAACAGAATAGATGATTTTTTCCCAGACAGATTATCCTCAAAAAAAAAATTGAAACATTTGGTCCATTTGTATTCTATGTAATTACTGATGTATTCACATTTGTTTCTACCATTCTACATTGTACTTTTCCTTTGTAGAATCTTGTTATATCTCTCTTTTAATTTATTTCAAATGATTGAATGTCTTAAAGATGTTTTATTTCATTAGAATGAAATTTTCCGCCTATATATTCATTTATTTGTTGTAAAATTAGAAATTATAACAAGCATAATTAACTTATTAAACTTTACAAGTAATGAAGCAATGAAGCATTTTACCTTCTTCGTTGAAACTGTTTTTTTTTTTTTTTTTTTTGGTACCAGGTATTGAACTCCCAACGTCGCACCTGCCAGGCAGGTGCTTACACCACTGAGCTAAATCTCTGGCCACATCAAAACTAGTAAGATCTTAGATCTTAGCTTTTTCCTTTTTTAAAAATTTGTTTTGCTTCAAAGCCTTGTTTCCACACTCCCAGATAGAAAGTCAAGTGAGATATGAATATAGATTTGCCATGTTTTTACATCTGACTTTCTACTTGAAGCTTACCCCAGTAAACGTGCAAATGTTGATACACTTTTTTGATCTTTACCAAAATTTCATTATATAAATTAAGTGGGCATTTGAATGTTATTCTAATCATAATGAAAACTGTTGGATACCACTTTGAGTCTTTTTATGGATTTACCATAACTTTGGTTGTTTCTTCAGAATTACAGTCTTTTTAAAAGTTGTTTTCACTACAGTGGCTTCTTTTTTCCCCCATAGTACAGTTTTAGTTTCTTGAATATCAAAGAGAAGTTTTGAGTTACAACTTCATCCAAAGCTTTGAAAAAGAATGTTTTTCAGGTATTTGGAGCAAAGTAACTAGCTGCTTCCCCTTGTCAGTGAGCTACATAATAATCTTTAGTCAGTTAACTTAGAAAATAATCACGTTTTGACTTTGCAATGTTTATTTGATTATTGATGCTATTTTGGAACCTCCAGGGCATGTTAGAGTATAAATACTCCATTATTTTTCTAAACACTAAAAACTTGAGTGGCACATATGACCATGAAGTTTCTCAGATAGGAATCTACTGTAGTGTATTTGAGTAGCACAGTGTATTTTCATATTTTTGAAGCTTATTTAGTTTATCTAGAAAACCATTAAGTAGCTAAATATAAAAATCAAAGTATGAAGTTGAATTTTAGAGTTCACCTGACAATCTGGACTCTCTAGGTTTATCCTCTTCGTGAAAGTCTGGAAGGACTTGGTTTCTCAACAGTTATACATATACCTTTGTATTTAAGGAATCTCTAACATTTAAAATATGATTTTCTTAATGTTCATTCATGTTACAAAATATTGAATTTCAATGTGTAATTTTCACAGACATTCACATAACATATTTTGCTTACATTGACCCCATTACCTCCATTTCTCTCCCATTATTACCTTCCTTTTGCCAAGTAGTAATCTCTTCTTTATTACCTTCTTTTTCCTCTTTCTCCCTCTACCACTTCCTCCTGTTCCCCTACTCTCTCTCCTTGTAATGGTTGAAGCATTGTGTCAACCTGAGAAGTTTAGAAGCTTAACTAAGTAAATCAGCAGCTATAAATTCTAAGGTTTAGAGGATATACTCTTAATGCGCTAGGGTATTGTTCCTTGTGCAAGAGGAGAGCACAGAGACAGTGTGAGTGCTATACCCATCCAAGGACGGAAAAGGGAGGAAAACGGGTTTGTTCTCCCCTTTTTTGCTCTTGCTGCTTTTGCTCTCTTCCAGCCGCCATGAACTGTTGCCACCCTTTCTTAGAACCTGCCAGGTCCACAGACTGAGCTAAATAAGCCTTTCCCTCCTTAATTTTGGATATCTGGTATGTTTTCTCAGGAATGAGAAGAGTAATCAAAATGCATCTCCTCCATTTTCTTCTTCTTTTTCTCTCCCCTCCTCCTCTTCCTCCTGTTCCTTCTTCTTCTGATTCTTTATTTATGGGAAACAGGCAATACTTTCTGAGTCTGACTCATTTCATTTAACATGATGGTCTCAAGTTCCAACCATTTTCCTGCAAATGACATGATTTTCTTGCTTATGAATAAATAATACTCTATTATGTATATATGCCACATTTTTGTTATCTGTTCAACTGATGATGAGCACCTAGGTTAATTTCATATGTTGGCCATTGTAAATTGTGTTGTAATAAATGTGGTTTTACAGTATCCCTATACAATGCTGACTTTAACTCCTTTGGGTATATAAAAAGGAATGATATACGTGAATCATAGTAATTCTATTTTTAGTTTTTTGAGGAGCCTTCCATACAAATTTTCATAGTGGCTCTACTAGTGTAAATTTTCACCAGCAGTGTAGAAGTATTCCTACTTACTCTGGATCTTCACCATCATTCACTGAATTTTGTATTCTTGATGCTATTCACACTGGCTGGTGTGAGATGAAATCTCAGTATAGTTTTGATTTCCATTTTCCCAACAGCTAAAGATATTGGACGTTTTTCTTATATGAATTCACCAGTTGTTTAGTTTTCAGAAATGCCTGTTCAAGTTCTTTGCCCGTTTATTGATTGGGCTACTTGATTCATTTGTTATTAATTGTTTTTGAGTTTTGTATATATTCTAGATATTAGTCTAATGTCAAAAGAAAAACTGGCCAAAACAACCCCCATTCTTTAGGGTGTATTTTCATTCTTTTGTCTATTTGCTCTACAGAAATTTTTAATTTGAACTAACTCCACCTGTTACTTCTGCTGTTATAGTGTTTGTCATGATATTGGAGTCCTCTTTAAGAAGTCTTTGCTGTGCATGTTTCATATGTTTATGTGATGCCTGTGCATCTTAGGGAACTCATGGCATTCAGAACAAAGTTGACAATATTGGAGGTAGCTACACATGGTACAGCAACCAATTATGATGCAGGAATACTACAGGATATGGGTCACAGGAAAGCAGCCAATCAACAGAAAGGAGAGCTAAATAATACTCTTGGATTGGCTGCTTACAAACCTCCCAACCCCCCAAAGAATTACAGAGGATATTTCCAGCTTCTGTGAAATTGCAGGGATATTTGAAAGCAATGATTACCCATATAAGCACTTGCAACATCAGGTTTTTCAAACCTATTTCATATTATTTTAATGAAGAATTTTACTTTATTTTAACAGTAGCCACCTTTGCATCTCAGTAGCTGAGTGTAGTGTAGGGATACAGGAAGTGATCTTTGTGTTAACCGCTTGGCATCACAAATGGCAAGGTGTGTGAACATGTGTGAAATTGTCAACAGGTGTGTTTTACACACATAATGGTCTGAGTTACAATTTTAGTGTACACTTCATTGGGCATTACAGGGGTAACATGAACCCATATCATACTTTCAAGATAAATTGAATTCACCATAACACAAGGCAGGCGTAGCTTGCATAGCTGCAACTGGGGGACACAGAAACTCCTGTTGCATATTTGTGGCTTTCTGCATTAATTTTTGTTAAAAGGAGCATCATAGTGGGTATATAACACCCAGGCTTAATTTTTAGAAGTATTTCTGTTGATGAATAATCTTAATTTTATGGGTTTTATTATATTAACAATGTGTACTTCACAGGAAAAATATCAACATAATGAGGCACTGAATATTTAATATTCTTGGGAGTTAATAAGCATCAAAATTTTCAACAACTGGTTTTTGCTTAAAACATCAAAAAATAAATTCCTACATGAACTGCAATAAAGATACAAGTAATACTCCACAAAATCATCCTTGTTTCAATTATCACACCTCAGGCAGTTTTCATGCATAAAAACAACACATTCTATAGACACACATCACTTATACTGGTAACAGATATGTTTTGCTTTCCTGTCCTTTTTGATAGGACATAAATATAATGCTTTCAATTTAGAAAATTTTACCAGTACTCAACCACAGGATCTGTCTTCATGAAGTAATAAACCAGTGATGTTGTAAGCAGACTTGTTGCTCCTGTCTCCCAAAGTAATCAGAATGTCACTCTGGATAATTGGTTTACCAGTTACCAATTGATGTTACACTTACTAAAAGAGTACAACTCAATCAGCATAGAAACTACAAAGCAGAAATAACTAATAAAATGTTACAAGTTCAAAATAGGAAATTGTGTAATACAATCTTTGGATTTCAGACAGATGTAACATTGGCCTCATAAATACCAAAGAAAAACAAAGTGGTACAGCTGATGTCAACATAGCACCACAATGGCAAGATTGACAGAGAAACCTCAACAAAACTGATGCCAGAGATGGTAACTTTTTACAACAAAATCAAAGGTGGAGTAGATGTTGATGATGAATTACGCAGTAAATATGTTGTCACTCCAAACACAAAGCGTTGAACAGTAGTTGTGTTTTATTCTATCCTAAACATGTGGCATAAATACTTTGATAGTTTATAAAGAAAATAACAGGTTCAAAATACCAGGTAGAGATTTTCTTAGACAACTGGGACTGGAGCTTATGTAAGATCACCTACAATAGAGAAAGAACAAAGTGTTTCTGCCCAAGGAATTAGGCAAAAAATATTCTGCAGCACATCAGTGATCTCACAGTTGAAGAGGTAGGTTCAGTATCACAAAGATTTACTACAACCATGGAAAAACCAAAAAGATGTCAACTGTGCCCTACAAAAAAGGATAGGAAACCAAGAAATATTGCTACCAGCCTAAGTGATACTTGTATGTAAAACATGCAGATTTTGTGTGTAAAGACTGCCTTGGGTATGACAACTGAAGCAAAGATCATTTCTGTAGTAGATTTTTACTTGTATTTTCAGTGTAGTTCACATGGGAATTTTATCTGATGCTATCTTTTGGGTTTTGTAAACAAGTAGTTAATGTTGAAAATGTTGATGTTTATTCTACAGACAATATATATTAAAATTAATAATTTATTTTATTGATATTTTATGTTTCTGTTAAGTACACATTGTAAAATATAAGAATCTCCCGACAAAACAACAAAACCAGCAAGATATCAAATATATCCTACTGAAAAAGACAGGAAAGCAAAACACATCTGCTATCACTGTAAGCAACACATGTGTATGGAATGTGTTGTTTTCATGTGTGAAAATTGCCTTAGGTCTGATAATTGAAGCAAAGATTATTTCT
>RJWM01048993.1:0-11286 GCA_004363535.1 Dasyprocta punctata
CTTCATCTTGAAGTCACCACTTGCATTGGAACAGAGCAATAAGGCTACCTTTTCTTTCATAGGCTCGTGGCCTGGCATTTTCTTCCCTTCCTCAGTAATGTGTGTTCTCCTGGGAATTTTCTTCAAAACAGGCTGGTTTCATCATAGTTGAAAACTTGATGAGAGCAAAAATCATTTCTTTGTGTCATTATTTTTAAGTGGTTTATATAATTTTCCACAGTCCTTTTATCAGCACTGGCTACTTGACATGGCTAGGTATGCTATGAAGCCCAATTCTCACTTTAAAATTGTGATACCACCCCATACTGGGATGAAATGTTTCATCATATCACTCATTGAAGGATTATTCTTTATAAGATTTGCATTTATAGTCCTAGCTTTGTTACAAATTATAGACTCAAATTATAGACTCAAATTATAACCTACTATCTGCCTTTCATTTACCCACACTATTAATAGTCTTTCTACTTCATCTAACACTACTGATCATGACTTACTAATTTGAGTAACACCTTTAGCAACACTAGCTTCCTTATACAAATCTTTTCTCTATAAGATTGTTGAGATGGTGGATTTTGACATGCTATACATATTAGTGATATTGGTCACATGAACACTACTCTCATATTTCTCCACAATTTCCTTCTTTTCTATTGTGATTGCTTTCTTTACCTTCCCTTATTTCCTTAGCTTCTTTAATATCTTTTTGAGGCCATTTTGATAGCAGTAATCATAGTGATTATACAAAGCACTGACTGAAATCACATTCACAAACATGCATATCTGGGCTTAGACTGACATGTACATTTACATACACTTTTCTGGCATAATAAGATTTTTTTATCGTGTGGATTTTATTTTTATTTACTTATTTTTATTTTAAAATAAAACAGAATAAAAACAATGATACAGAATTTCAAATCAACGTAATTGGAGATTAACAATGATTAATATATTATGATTTGTTGTTTTCAAATTAGTTGCTCAGTTTGCAAGATATAGGCATAAAAAATGATCATACAATGAAAGCACTGTTCTTTTTTATGAACTAACAGATTGGTAGTATAATAATCTATCTTGTATATATGTTATATTATATATATATATATATATATATATATATATATAATCTTTTCCCTTCTTTCTTTTCTCCTTTCCCCAACCCAGTTGTTCTTTCCTTTTGAGCAGTTTCTTCCTCCTCCTTCACCTTCTCAATATCAATTGTACATTTTGGGTCTTATTTACTCTTTCTGTTTTTTACAGAAGGGAGACAATATGATGTTTGCTCATGCAAGTCTGATTTATTTTACTTATGAGTATGGTCTCAAGTTACATCCATTTACCTATAAAAGCCTCCACTTCATCCTTCTTTATAGCTGAGTAGTACTCTATTGTATGAAAAACACCACATCTTTTTTATCCATTCAGTGGTTGATGGGCATTTGGGTTGTTTCCAAGATTTAAGTACTATAAATTGTGTCACTATAAACTTGGGGGCACACACACTGTGGTATGATGTTTTCAAATTTTTTGGGGAAGTACCAAGAAGGGGAATAGCTGGATTGAATGGAACCTCTATGCCTAGTTTTTTAGGAATCTCCACACTGATTTGCACAGTGGTTGTACCAGTCTACATTCCCATCATCAGTGGAGAAAGGTCCTTTTTCCCCAAAGCCCCACTAGCATTTGTTATATTGGTTGATTGCTTGATAATAGCCATTCTTTCTGCAGTGAGATGGAATCTCAGTGTTGTTTTAGTTTGCACCTCTCAAATGACCAGTTATGGCATCACAAGTTTTTGTTTACAACCACATAAGTGGCCACCATTTGGGTCATAACTCAAGACTTTGGTCATAAATAAAACCTAAAATTCTGGTCTTAACCCTATGTGTTTGTGAGGCCTGTTGCAACTTGAGGGTCCACTGTACTAGTGTTTTGAAAAAGCTTATTGTGGCACTGTGTGGTGACGCACACATGTAATTCCAGCTTCCTGGAAGCCAGATGCAGGAAGATCACAAGTTTCGACCCATCTGTGTGTGATAGGGCAATAGAAGAAACAAGCTTTGCAAATCTTAACTTTCAATGAAATGCCACTAATTTTTTTGAACTATTAGAAAATAGATTTTCAACAGTGAAACAGATTGATGCTAATAGTTATTAGATTTTAACTATATATATGAGATAAAAAGAAAGCATGCAATATTTGACATTGTGTCTGATTTATTTCACTTAGCATTATGTTCTTTTTTTTTTCTACCTTATTTTTTTTTATTTTAAAGATAGCAAAATACAACAGAACATAACAGAGTAGAGTCAATCAAAACAAAGCAGTAGGAATGGTACAGAACCTCAAAGATTGATAATGTGAGTACAATAGCTACCACAACATACCTTGCCATCTTCAGATTAGCTGACCATTCCAACAGGTGTAGTAGAATTGAACCAAAAACGAAACAAAACAAAATCAACAAAAACAGAATATAAAATAAAGGAAAAAAAAAGAGAAAAGTAATAACGATCAGAGTGAAGCAAAACGGTGAGGACCACATTAGTCCTCGAAGACAACACAGAAGGGAGTCCCCCATATTTGCAACATTGCCCACTGTGGTCATGCAAAGAGACATTGAGGGTGCTGATCAGTGGCCTGCAAAATCTACAAAACAATACTAGTGTTTAGTTGCTTTATGTACCTTAGTTACCATCAATTTAGCCAGACCTCAGAGCCAGCACCTTGCTTGGGGGGGGAGGGGGGATACGGATGCTGTCCTTGATTCTGAGCCTGCGCGCCGGCACCGCACGGGACCGGCGAGTTGGGGCCGGTTTCAGCCCATCTGGTTCTCCTCCGGGGTCAAGCAGCGCCCAGCCCCAAAAGGCGGCTCAGTTTTCCCTTGATGTGGGCTGGCACCGCGTGGGACCGGCGAGTTGGGGCCGGTTTCGGCCCATTTGTTTCTCCTCCGGGGTCAGGCAGCGCCAAGCCCCGGAAGGCAGCTCAGTTCTCCCTTGAGCATTATGTTCTTAAGTTGCATCCATTTATCTATATATACAAATAAAGAACAGAATAGAAAACAGATAAATAGAAAGTAAGAAGAAGTTCAAATACTTCCCCAAATTGCAAATTCTGTTGTTTTAGAAATATTTAAATATATATGTTAATCAGTTTCACTTATGTTACTAGTTTATTTTAGCTCATTGAAAACAAAGTTTTGTGTTATTATCTGTTTGGTTTCTTTATTCAAAGAATCTTATTAGTTTATGTATTGTACTCTGAGTAACTACTTTGAAGATAACAATACACAGTATAAGTATTGTACTTCTCTTATAATTTGGTTATGAAATCTTTTCATAAATAAAAAAGCAAAAAGTATTCTTGTGTGTGTGTTCATGTTTTTGAGTGCTGTAGCAATCTTTAAGATTTGTAGAAAAGTTGGGCATGGTGGTGCATGCCTGTAATCCCAGTCCTTGGGAGGCTGAAGCAGGAGAATTTTCATTAGTTTGAGGCCACCCTAGGCTAGAAAGTAAGTTCACTGTGTGCCTGAACTACATAGTAAAATCCTGACTCAAAAAAGCAAGCAAGCAAACAAACAAACAAAAAACAAAGAAATTGTAGAAAAGAATAATTGCACATTTTGTCAATATCCAGAAAAGTTAACTAAATTGTCTCAAATCAAATGATAGTTTGCTAGGGCAGAGGGAAAGGATTAGGAATCATCATCTACTAATGCTCCCTTTAGCACTAATAAAAGTATGTTGTGCAAGTACTTTATATAGTTAATGTCCTTGAGTTCACAATACTATTTTGAAATAGAAATCAATAACCCCATTTTTCAAGAAGATAGCTAGAGTTTAAAATGGGTAAGTAATTTGTCCAAGATAAAACTCTAACTGGAAAAAGTCCTAAGAAGTGGCAAAAGCCTAATTAGGACTGAAGTCTGTAAGACTTAAAGCACAGAAAATTCGCATTACCAGATTCAATATTCCCAGCATTTGGCTATGACTGAGGTAGGGGGACAAACTTTTAACCCTTGTCTCAAAGGTGGGACAATTCTGAGTAAAATCTATCTTCCAGGACACATATTCCCCAGGTTTCAGATGAAGTTCAGATTTCTTCTGAGACAGCTGCATTAGTCTGCTCCTTCTTTTTATTTATCCTATGTTCTCCCACTCCATTCAATTATTTCTCTTGCAATAAATCATTTTGACTCTTTTTAAAAAATTAAGTTCATTGGTACATTTTATGTATAAATAATGATAACAGGAGAGTTGTAACCAAACGTGATATATCTCGATTTTTTTCTTTTTCCATTCCACTAACATCCTTTTAACTCTTCTTCCCCTCTTTTCCAAATCTTTGCTTCCAGATTTTCCTTCTTTTTCTTTTCCTTACCTTCTTTTCCCCTTGCCTCCTTCCAAGTTCCTCTTTACATTTGAACATTTTCTTCCATTTCACAATATCTATTATACATTTTGGTCCTTATCTATACCTTCAGTTTCTTTTTTCTTTTTTCTTTTTTCTTTTTTGTGGCACTGGGGATCAAACTCACAACCTTGCACCTGCCAGGGTAGGCGTTTAAGCCACTAAACCAAACTTCCGGCCCTGGTTTTTTGAGGCAGGGTCGCACTATGTAGCTCAGGCCGGCCTTTCGGGCGCGTTGTAGCCCAAGCCGGCCTCGAACTTACAACACTCCTCCTACCTCAGCCTCCCGAGTGCTGGGATTGAAGGCGTGTGCCACCACGCCTGGCTTATACCTTCAGTTTCTCACATCAGAGAAACAATGTGGTTTTACACATGTTTGTTCAGTTTATTAGCTTTAAGAATAAGGTCTCATGGTGTTCTATTTACCTAGAAATGTCTCAAGTTTATGTTTCTTTATGGTACAGTACTACTCCATTGTATAAAAAAACTACTTCTTTAACCATTCATTGGTTCATGGGCATTTGTGCTGTTTCCAAGATTTAGCTATTACAAATTGCCATTATAAAAATGGGTGTGCTTAGGTCATTGTGGCATGATGTTTTTACTTCTTTTGGGAAGATACCAAGAAGGGTAATAGCTGAGTTAAATGGAACTTTTAGTTTTAGTGTTTTGAGGAATCTCCACACTTATTTCCACAGTGATGGACCAGTCAACACTAACACCAACAGTGGAGAAAAGTTCGTTTTCCCCCAGAGCCCCAGCAGCATTTGATTCGTTGATTAAAAAAAAATTTTTACTGGAGTGAGATAGAGTCTCAGCATTGTTTTAATTTGCATCTCTGAATGACCAGTGATATTGCACATTTTTTTGTTATATTTATTTGCCATTTCTGCTTCTTCATCTGAGAAGTGTCTATTCATTTCAGAAGTTCATTTTTTGATTGAATATTCAAATTTGGGGAGATCTGAGTTTTTGAATTCTTTTTATATTCTAGATATTAGTCCATTTTCTGAGGAAGAGCTGACAAAATTTTTTCCCACTCTGTGGATTGCCTTTTCACTCTGTTGGAGATCTCTCTTGCAGTGCAAAAGTTTTTTAATAAGATGATATCTCAGGTGTTAATTCTTTATGATAGTTCCTATACGATTGAGGTTTTGTTCATAAAGTCTTGGCCTACACCAATGTCTTTGAGAGTTCTACCTATTCTATCTTTCAACAGATTTAGTATTTCTTTTTCAATATTTATATCTTTGAGCATTTTGGTTTTAGTTTAGTGTGTGGTGGAAGATATGGGTCTAGTTTCAATCTTTGGCTGTGGAAAACCAGGTTTTCCAGCACCGTTTTTTAAAGTCTATCTTTTTTCAGTGAATGTGTTTGGCTCCTTTGTCAAAGGTAAGGTGGCTGATTGTCTCTGGAGTTATTTCTCCCTTTTCTTTTCTGTTCTGTTCCATTGATCCTTAGGTCTGTTTTTAGCCAGTACTATGCTGTTTTTATCACAATAACTTTGTAGTATAATTTAAAGTCCACGACTATGATAGCTCTTTCCTTGCCTGTGTTGCCTGGAACTGCCTTTGCTGTTCTAGGTCTTTCCTAGTTCCAAATTTCATAATTTTAGGATTGTTTTCTCTTATTCCATGAGATATGATGCTCAGATTTTGACTTAAATAGCATTATATCTGTATAATACTTTTAGAAGTACAGCCATTTTCACCATATTGGTTCTCCCTATCCAAGAACAAGTGACATCATTCTATTTTCTGATATACTTTTTGATCTCCTTTACCGGAGTACTGTAGTTTTCCATGTAAAGGTCTTTTACTTTCTTCATTAGATTGATTCCTAAGAATTTCCTTTTTTTGGATGCTATTGTGAAAGGTGTTGTTTCCCTAATTTATCTTTCAGTGAGTTTCTTATTAATATATAGGAAGGCTATTGATTTCTGAGTATTGACTTTGTATTTAGCTATGATAATGAATTTGTTTATTAAGTCTAGAAGTCTTTTGGTGGAGTTTTTGGTGTCTTTTATGTAGAGTTTTATCATCAGCCAAAAAATGATAATTTAGCATCTTCCTTTGCTATCCTATTTCTTTCATTTCTTTCTTTTATCTAATTGCTCTGGATAATATTTCAAGAACTATATTGAATACGAGTGGTGACAGTGAACATCCTTGTCATGTTCCTGATTTTGTAGTGAAACCTTTCAGTTTTCATCTGTCTAGTATGATATTGACTATTGGTTTGCCATATATGGCTTTTATCAGGTTGATATAAAAACCTTCTATTCCTATTTTCTGTAAGTTTTTTTATTATGAATGGGTGTTGGACTTTGTCAAATGATTTTTTTGCATATGTTGATACGATCGTATGGTGTTTGTGCTTGGCTTTATTAATACAGTATTAAATTTATTGCTTTGCATATGTTGAATCATCCTTGCATCCCTGGGGTCAGTCTTACTTGGTCATGCTGTATAATCTTTTTGATGATTTGCTGCATTCTGTTTGCCTATGTCTTAATGAAGATTTTTGCATATATGTTCATTAGGGAGACTGGTCTGTAGTTCTCTTTTTGTTTGGATCCTTCTCAGGTTTTGGTATCAGGATAATGCTTGCTTCCAGGAATGAATTTGGGAATATTTCCCTTTCAGTTTTACTAAAGAGCTTGAGAAATAGTGGTGCTAGGTTTTCTCTAAATTTTTGTAGAATTCAGCAATGATTCCTTTAGGGCCTGGGCTTTTCTTTGTTGGCAGGTTTTAAATTACATCTTCAATTTGCTTGATTGATAGTAGCTTATTTAGGATTTTTATATCTTCTTGATTCAGCTTTTGTAATTCATTTGTATCTAGGAATCTGTCCAATTCTGCTGCATTTTCCATCTTATTAGAATATAAGTTATTGAAGTAAGTGTAGATGATCTTCTAGACTTATGCAGGATCCTTTGTGATTTCAACCTTTTCATTCTTAGTTGCTTAGATTTGAGACTTTTCATTTCCTTTTTTTGATAAAGTTGGCTAAGGGTTTGTTGATTTTATTTAATCTTTCAAATAACCAACTCCTCAATTCATTGACTACTTCTATGGTTTTGTTAGTCTCCATTTTATTAATTTCAGCTCTGATCTTTATAATTCCCTACTTCGTAAGTTTTGGGTTTTACTTGCTCTTCTTTTTGTAGAAGCTTGAGGTTTAACATTAGATGGTATATTTGAGCCCACTGTGTTTTCTTGATACGACTATTCACCACTATAAAGTTCCCTCTTAGGACTACATTGCATCCCATAAATTCCAGTATGTTTTATTGGCATTATTGTTTAATTATAGACACTGTCTAATTTCTTATTTAGTTTCATCTGTGACCCATCGATTGTTCAGGAAGATGTCATATAATTTCCATATTTTATTCAGTTATTGTGATTTCTTTTGCCATTGATTTCTTTTTTTTTTTTTTTTTTTTTTGCGGCACTGGGGATTGAACTCAAAACCTTGCGCCTGCCAGGGCAGGCGCTTAAGCTGCTGAACCAAACTCCCCAGCCCTGGTTTTTTGAGGCAAGGTCGCACTATGTAGCTCAGGCCGGTCTTGCGCTTGCGTTGTAGCCCAAGCCGGCCTCGAACTCACAATGCTCCACCTACCTCAGCCTCTGGAGTGCTGGGATTAAAGGCGTGCGCCACCACGCCCGGCTTTCCACTGATTTCTAATTTCATTTCATTATGATCTGATAATATGCATGGGATAATTTCAATTCCTTCACATTTACCTAAGCATGTTCTTGAGCTAGTATGTGGTCTTTTGGGGGAACATCCCATGTGCAGCTGAGAAGAATATGTATTGTGATGTGGAATGGAACTTTGTAGGTATCTACTAAGTCCATTTGTTCAAATGTTTGCTTAAGTTCTATTTCATAGTTGATTTTTTTGCCTAGTTAATCTGTGTATTTGTGATGGTGTATTAAGGTTTTCCACTACAATTTTATTAGTTTTTAAAAGAATTTTCTTGTCCATTAATATTTATTTTATATAGCTATGTACACTTCAAATTTGTGCATATATATTTATGATTGTTATCTCTTCATTTTTGGATTGTTCCATTTACAAGGATATACTGACTTTCCTAGTCTCTCAATCAGTCCTGGCTTGAAATTTGCTTTTTATGCAATAGAATGGCTACCCTTGCATTTTTTCAGGTCCTGCTGTATGGAGTGTTGTTTTCCACACTTTGACTTTCAGTCTATGAATTTGTTTTTGAATTAAGTGTTTTTTATGTACAACATATTATTGAGTCTTGCTTTTTGATCCATTCTGCCAGTCTGTTTCTTTTGATTGATGAATTGATGCCATTAACACTGATGATTGTAATTGATATATATTGACTTTATCCTTATGTCATTTTCCTGTTCATGGTTCTCTTTTTCCTCTCTCTGTTTATTTGGTTGCCTGGCCTGGAGGATTCCTTCTGTTGCATTTCATGGAGTTGAAGTCCTCATTATGTCTTTCTAGAGTATCCTTAAGAACATTTTGGGGTGCTAGTTTGCTGATTATTAATTGCCTCAGGTGTTTTTGTCATGGAGGTATCCTATTTCTCCATCAATTTCAAAAGGTAGTTATCTCCATCAATTTCTCCATCAATTTCAAAAGGTAGTTATCTCATTTCTCCATCAATTTTGAAAGCTAGTTCTGAGTTGGGAATTGTTTTCTTTTAGGACTTGACATTCTTCACTCTAAGCTAAGACTTGGGAGTTTGTGCTGAGGAGTCTTCTGTGATTCTGATGGGTTTTTCTTAATAGGTGATTTGTTTCTTTTCTCTAACAGCTTTTAATATTCTGTTCTTGTGTTGAAGTTCTGGAACACTGACTATTATATTCCTTGGTGTAGACTTTTTTTGATCATGCCCAATTAGAATTTTATGTACCTCACTTATTTGTATGTCAAATTCTTTTTCCATGCTTGGGAAGTTTTTGGCCATAACTCCATGAACAGGTTTTTCATGTCATTTGTATTGTCTGCTGCTTTCTTGTTGACTCTGATCAATCTTATATTATTTTTGTTTGCATCATCTAGCAGCTTCTGGATTGATTACCCTTAGTTCCTTGCTTTTTTAGGAAATATTTCTTTTCATGATTGCTAACCCCAATCCTGTCTTCTAGATTTGATATTATGTTCTCTCATTGTCTTATTCTTCTGTACACTTTCAATGGAATTTTTAATCTTCTGGATATCTGTTTGAATCTGTTTCATGGATTCTATTTCTTTTCAACATTGGTCATTCATGGTTTCCATCATTTTCCTAAGATCCTCTGTTTTTTTGTCTGCATCTGCTCTAGAATCACTAAGTATGTCGTTCAAAATTCTCTCTCTGTAGTTGTCTGAGAAATTATTTCTGATTTGATATTTTTCTAGAGCCTCATTCATCTGCTTTGTAACTTCCACTGTTACCACTTTAGAGAGCTAGGTGGGTGGCTTTTGGATTGTTCCACCTCATTGATCTCTGGGTTTGCCTTTTCCAGCTGAAATTCTGGGGTGCCATCTTGATTAAGTGTCTTCTTGTTTTCTTTCTTCCTTCCTTCCTTTCTTTCTCTCTTTTTTTCTCCCCCCCTTCTTCCTTGTTCTTATTCTTTAGTTTAATTCTTGGATTGATGCTGATAAATTGCCTGTGGTGAGTAGCTTTATTGCTAGTATCAGGATCCTTAGGAAATTACTGTTTCTCAGAGGTGTCTTCCAGGTATATCTGGCTTTTGAGTTTTGAGTCTGTTGCAAGACCTTACCTCTTCGGTTTATTGCTGCCTACTTGGCCCATCCCCTGTTTCTTTGGCACTGGTCTATAGTATTGTTTATGACCCTTAGTCAATTTCAGTCTTCATATACTAAGGAGAATAGCTGATTAGAACAATTATATCACCTTGGCTAAAGTAGTACAATACGCAATAAGAATAGCATCAAATACAGTCTAGAAAATAACAAACTGTAGTCACTACTAATTTTCCACTTTTAACCATATGAACTAGATTTGTGGTTATGTAACAAAATATAAAACAAACCAGAAAAGTATATACAGCATAAAAGCTCTCAATATGATGATTTTTAGCTTCACAGCATAAAATTTAGAAGGGGTTAGGGGGAAAATAGAGAAATAGGAGAAAACAAAGAGATCATAAGCAAAGCTAGAGGACAGAGGAAGATTATGAAAACTTTGGGAAACTGGTGAGGAATACAGGTGGGAAAGAGAGAAGGAAGAAATAAGAACAAGAATGGAGCAGAACAACAACAAAACTGGAAACCATGTTCATACTCACATAAAAAAAAGAACAAATAATCAAGGAAAAAAAAACAAACAGAAACAAGGAAAGAAAGAAAAAAAGAGATGAAAATAAGGATAAAAATGTTCACTTCAAGGTATGCCTCTCCTGTCAGTGGTAGACAACTCAGGCAGACAGAATCAAGATCTGAGTTGTTTAATCCCAACAAGACAGCTGCAGCCTTATGGTGGGGTAGCAAATAATCCCAGCAAGCCTGCACTTTTAGTTCCACTGAAGTTCGGGCTGGTTTCTGCCTTTGAGGTTAGAACCCAATTTGATCAGCCTGTAAAATCTGTTTGATGGAATCTTAATTCTTTCCTGCATTGAGCACTCATGGTTTTCATAATTTCCCTGTTAATCTATTTTTTTTTATCTGCGAACATACTCTAAATTCACTAACCATGTCCTTCATTTTGCTCATCTTCTCTTTAGCTATCTGAGAAATTATTTCTGACTGGTTTTATTTTCATATTGAAATCCAGTCATATTTACTTGAGTCTCAAAAAATGTTTTCACATAAAATTAAATGAACCCTGCCAAGAAACTGCACTGCAATCATGTGGGAAGAGGGTCTGTTTTAGTGGAATG
>RJWM01048994.1:0-11289 GCA_004363535.1 Dasyprocta punctata
TTCACCACCTTGGGATCTGTGCCCCATCCCTGCCTTTCTAGCTGATGTACTTCAACGTTTCTATGGGGCTACTATGACTCTTTGAGGGTCACTTTAGGTGAGTCCTGTGACAGCGCTGAGAGAGGGTGCAGAGCTGCTTTGCCCAGGGTCACAGAGCAGGGCAGTGGAAGAGCCTAGATCGGGACTCAGCGTGTCTGTGTTTGGAGTCCAGCAGCAGCCACAGCAGGGAGCTGCCACGTCCCTGTTTCTCCACGTGGTAGCGATTACCACAGGCTTTACTTACCCTGGTCACAGGGCTGCTATGATTCTGAAAGAGACCTTTATGGATCCTGTTAACACTTAATAGGAGTAATGTGTCAAATCCTGGGGCCTGGCTTTGTAGTAACTTTTTTTTTTTTTTTTTTTTTGTACCGGGAATCTTAACTCATGACCTTGTGCTTGCCAGGCAGGCGCTTGTGCAGCTGAGCTAAATCCCCAGCCCCGGTGCAGTAATTTCAAAGTAGGATTATAAATTAATTCATCTGATGAGTAAGAGTAATCTTTCTCAATGTTTTTATTTGAACTAAATGCTAGACTTTTAACCGTAAAATGTTATGACTCTAAGGATGCCATTCTTGCATAAATGTGAACAGTCGCAAGGAAAATCACTGGAGGAAGGAGCTTTTCCAGCTCCAGATAACTTTCTGATTCTTGGAAACAAAGTGAGGAAACAAAGACAGAGCTAAGTGCTTTAAATAGAGTTGAATTAGATGTCAGAATGGCATAAAGTAATACACCTTTAGCTTTTCAGTATGAATTTTGGAGACTGATTTACTGCTGGGTTGGTATATAACTAACGAGTTGAATCAATTATGTCTTGAAACTACTTAGGTGCATTTAATTTAAAACTGACCTTTCTCTTTTCATCTGTCATATTTTATCCAGAAAAATAGCTTTTTCTTGAGTATTGATGTGGAACTGGAGGAAAGATATTAGAAAAGGTATTTAAGTTTAAAAAGATGTAAGTAGAATTAGATAAATACAAATAAAAAGTTGTTCCAGAGTCTGTTTTTATAATGTTGTTTTTATTGTTCATTTTATTATTCATTTTTATTTTCCTAAAAATCATTTTTAGGTTCTTTCAAAGAAATATCTATGTGATAAATAAATTATGTAATGAATTGTGCAGAAATAGGACTTAAAAATGACCCATGATATTCATTTGTTTTTGGTATTTCTTAGGAATGCACCAACACTTGCTGTGATGCTAAAACATGTAAAACCAAAGCAGGTTTTCATTGTGCATCAGGAGAATGCTGTGAAAAATGCCAAGTAAGATTAATTCATTCTATTTTAACAATTATAATCATTTTATACTAATAGTGACTGTGTTAGATGACACAAAGTTGTACTTTTTATAATATAATGACACTTGAAGACTTACTGAGTGGGTTCTTTATATACAACACCCATTTAATATCTCAACAACACTACAAGGTAGGTATTATCTCATTTTATTTTATGGGGGAAGGAGACTCAGAAGAGAACATGTGCAAAATAACATGGCCACTATTTGTGAACAACTGGGATGGTCCTATAGCATATTATGCCAAGTGAAATAAGTCAGGTACAGAAAGACAAATACTACAAGATCTCATGCATGTGTGGACTCTAAAAATGTTGTGCATATAGATAGACACAGAGAGTAGAACAGTGATTACCAGACATAAAGAGATGTTGGTTAAAGGGCACAAAGTTGTGATTATGCCTAGAGAATTAAGTTAGAGATCTAATATGCAGCATGGTTATAGGTAATGATGCTATATAATATGCCAAGAATTTGCTTTGTGCAAATATTTTGGCTCACAGTTTCAGAGATTTCAGTTCATGGTCAACTGGCTCTAAAGCAGAAACGTCATGGTGGAAGAAAGCAGGTCAATTCATGGCATGTTGGATGCAGAAAGCAGAGGGAGTGTCGGAGAGAAGAGCCCAGGACCAGATTTGCTTCCCAAGGTCATGTTCATATGAGCCATTCAGACAAACTCAGAAGTATACTTTACTAATCTCCTACAGTATTCTCAAACTAATCAGGTTAAAAATCAAAATTAATCATCACATTACATGAAGAGATAAACATGTTAACTTGCTTGACTGTAGTAATCATTTCACTTTGTATATATACATCAAGATGACATTTTATATCTTCAATATACACAATTAAGATTTTAAAAAACAAACAACATAGTCACTGTCTAGTGGGCATGTCTGCTTACACAGCTAGAAAAAGATGTGTTTCCTCAAATTTGCATGAATGGCAGAGTTCAGTTTCACTAAAATTTCCTTGAGAGAATAAGAGCAAGATTTGCAGTAACAGGTTGCAACAAACTTATTCTATCAAGTGAACATTTCATTAGTTTTCCTTCATGGCGAAGCATTCCACTGGAAGAAGTGAGTTGAAAAGAAATGTCCGAGGTTAATATCAAAGGATTTAAGATTTATAAACCTTGACACTTGGGAAAGTCTGGTGCCATTTTGTTATCTTGTTCTTGTAAAACTGCTGTCCTTAATACACAAGATCCACTACACCAACAGAACTTTGAGGCTGCAGATGTAAACCTTGAAAATCTTGACAAGGACTCAATCAATAAAGGGAGAAATAACTTCCTTCTCTACATCTGTGATGGGTCTTAGTTTTCTTCTGAAGTTTTCTGCATTAGGTTTCTTTATGTGCATAATACATCATCAAAATGTTGATTACTTAAAGACTTCAGGTGCTGACCAACATCAACAAGTGATGTAACAAAAGATAGCTTTAATGTTTATAGTGCAAAAAAGTTACACTTCCAACTACTATGTCCAAAAAGGTAAATAGGAAAGATTACATGTGTTAATGTGAACTATCTAGATAAAGGGAGGAGGGGGAGATAAAAACCTTCCTTCTGTTTTTCTGCAGTTGAAAAAGCCTGGAAAGGTGTGCAGATCAGCCAAGCATGAGTGTGACCTGCCAGAAATGTGTGATGGGAAATCTAGTCACTGTCCTGATGACAGATTCAGAGTCAACGGCTTCCCTTGTCAAAATGGAAAGGGCTACTGCTTGATGGGGAAATGCCCCACCCTGGAAGAGCAGTGCACGGACATGTGGGGCCCAGGTAGGTGATGAACTCTTCTCTGCATGTACGTGCGAAGAGAGATCATTCAGGCGACAGTATTTAGTTATGGCCAAAGGACCATTCTGTCCACTACTTTTAGAATTTGTGTCACTATCCAAAATCCTGGGTGAGTGCATTTTAAGCCTAAAAGACTACAGTTGTTAGATGTAACTAACAAACATGAGAGTAGATCAGTTAACTTTTAATGTCAGATTAGCAGAACCTTTTGTTTTAGCATCAATGTGTCCCACACAATGCTTGAGACATAATTTAAAAATCTTTATTTATTTAAAGTTCAATTTAAAAAGGATACATTGTGCATTGTCAGCTCTAAGCTTCTCTGCAGACAATGGAAATCTGAGTATGTGCAGACGTGCGCGTGAGTGCGTGTGTATGCACACACACTCATATGTATGCATACTTGTGGCAGGCATGCTGGGGGATGGCCGGTAGCAAGGGGAGGGGGAGAAAAAAAGAAAGACCTAGAAAATGCAAAAGAGCAATGAGAGTACGTGGTAAGTGACCACTGTCCACTGGAATTTCAGAGAACTTTCTCTCAGATTCAAAGGCAATGAAACATTTTTAAAAGTGTAATTTAAAGATCTCCAAAAACCTTAACTGAAAATTACATTTCTATTAAATGGCTTGTTTAGAAAGGCAATTTTAGATGGCATATGTGCTATTACTTATATGTAAAATCCAAGTAAAAGTGGAACCTTCAGAGATAGAGAGTAAATAAGTGGTTACCAGGAATTAAGGTGAGACGGTGAATGGTAAAGACTACAAAAGTCTGGGAAAAAAGAAAAGCAATTAAAAAAACAAATATTTGAACCTCCTGAATACTGTGTGTATTGTATCCAAATATTGAATTGCCATAACCTTTCCTACCACGCTTTGAATTCCTGCTTAAATAGCTGAGGGAATATTGATTTAAAAAGGCAAAGAAATTACAAATTCCTAAAAATAATTGAAAGGGATCATTACATACCTCCTGAAAATACACCTAAATCAAACTGGAGGAATGAAATTTTTATAATCACAAACCCACAAAACATTCAGAAAAGAAGAAACATGGAGGTTTCATTAAAAACTCTCTAAGTAGAACCCTCTATGTTCAGCAAGAGGAAGCTTAGACAATTTGAGGAGCAAATCTCAAACACCTCATAAGTGTGCCGATATGTTAGAGTCTGGCTGAAATCCTGCTTACACTTCCCAGAGGTGGGTATGCTGAATTAAAGATGGAAACAAAATTGGTTTTTCTGGATAACAACCTTATCCTTCCTTGACTAGCTTGTTTGTATGACAAAAGTCTGGGGAAAGAAAATCTTCAGCAAAAAAGTGAAGTTGATAGCCTTGTAGTGCAGACAGGTATCTGGCAACAAGGCCTTCTGTCATCTGTCTGCACTACAAGACTATCAACTTCCAAGAAAAAGATCGCAGTTCCCTACCTCTTAGCACACTGCCTGCCTTTAGTAAGGGTTCAAAATTATCTATTGAATCAATGTTGAACACATTCGTCTTACGTTGGAATTGGAAAGAACTTTTAAATTATACATATAAAGGCAGCCATTATGAAATACTAGAGAAACAGACTTGTGTAAAATTCCAAATTTTATAATTCACAAAAGATCACATTTATTTTAAGTGGATCTGAAAACTTTTTGCATATATAAATATGAATAATAAAAAGTTACTTTTCTGAACATTAAATCATTTCTACAAATCAACTGGAATTCCAAGTACTGAAAATGTGAAAAGACATAAATAGGTAATTCCTTATAATGAAGAAATCCAAATGTCCAATAAACTTTAAAATCATTTTAGCCAAGTAGCAGTATAATAAATATGAACCAAAAATAGTCTTCTATATTTGTGAGTTTTCAAAGATTTGTTCCAAGTATTAATGCTGGGTTTTGCTACAGATGTGACCATGCAACTTCATGCCTTGCTGATAAAAACATGGATTAGCATAATCCTTACAGAGAAAATTGGAGATCAGATACATATTTTCATCTTTGCCCTAGAGATTGTTTCCAGAGTTAGTGATAAGAATGATTCTGAAGCACTTTTTTTTTTTTTTTTTTAGTGGTAGTGATTTTGGTTTTATCCTCTCTGTCTGCAATTTAATGACTTTCAGGTTCCTTTGTGGTAAAATGAGACTGATAAAAGAATTGTTAAAATTTCTCAACCACAATCTACTGACTAAGCACTGTTCATGTAATTCTCACATCAGCTTTGTGAGAGAGGTACTATTGTACATAATCCTCATTTTCCCATGAGGAACTGCCGACCCAGAGACGAAGACACCTACCCAGGTGCACACAGTTGCTTGGTCTCGTGTAAAGCCTTAGCTCTTAACCACTGTGTTTTGGACCCATCTGATGGAATGTGAAGAAGATTTCTTGAGAAATAAAATATGTGATGTTTATCACAAATATGCGATATTCATGGCACATAGTAGAAATTAAAAATGTAGCACAGCAGCACTTACCAACAGGATAATTTGAATAACAATGCTTGCAGGCTGTTGACATAATGACCAGCTTTTCTAGTTGAGTCTTCATATTTAGATGGATTTTTAACTGTCAGAAAATCATTCTTCTAAATGTTTAGATTACCTTTATGTAATAGTAGAAGAGTTAGACGATTATTTCAAATTCTAGCCACCTCGTCTGAGAGCAAATTATTTGCATCTTGTGTTGCTGAGAATACTCAGTAGAATTATGTCACAATAGTACAGGTTGAACATCTCCAATCAGAAAATCTGAAATCCAAAATGCTCCTAGGTCCAAATTTATTTTGAGCATCAATATGATTCACAAGTGGAAAATTCAGGAACACTAAAAATACTGAATAAAGTTATCTACAGGATATGTGCATAATGTATATTTGTAACATAAATTAATTTCATGGTTAGATGTGTACTGTATCCCTAAAATGTCTCATTGTGTATAAGCAAATATTCTAAAATTTCAACATTGAAACCTAAGTAGTTCTGTTCCCAGGAATTTTGTGTAAAGGATACTCAGAGTCTGCTAATCTTTTGCAGTATTAATTTATTATCTCTTTTATTTTCAAACATGTCCCTACAATTCTTCCCTGGTCCAGGAACCAAGGTTGCGGATAAGTCATGTTACAACAAGAATGAAGGTGGGTCAAAGTATGGATACTGTCACATGGTGAATGGCACCCACATTCCCTGCAAAGCGAAGTAAGTGGTTTTATTGTTTGAATTTTCCAGCTCCACAGACTAAGACAACAGCACATTTCTAGCCTGATTTATTCCCGTTGAAGTGAAAGTGAGTTTTGGCATCATTCACTTGGGTGATTATACTATGTACCATCATTTAGACGAAGTCCTGAGTCTGAAAACACAATGGGAGAGTGTGTCTTTTTCAAATCTCTCATGGTGGGTGCTGCAGGTGGCACTGCGTACAGATGTGAAGTAGAAGAGACATTTTTGTATTGAGAGCCTAGAAAAAATTATAACATGAACTTGAGATTTTTCTCTTATTTTTTTAACTCACAATTTTAAGATGAAATTAAAAATTCAAGTTACAGGTAACTAAATTCTCTGTATCTGTCTCAAATTTTATATACGCAAAGCAATATAAAACGATAGGTTGAACAAGGTTAGCAGTTCCAAAAGTTTGCTATT
This sequence comes from Dasyprocta punctata, assembly GCA_004363535.1. Taxonomy (NCBI): domain Eukaryota; kingdom Metazoa; phylum Chordata; class Mammalia; order Rodentia; family Dasyproctidae; genus Dasyprocta; species Dasyprocta punctata. Next base: position 6,787 of record RJWM01048994.1, read on the forward strand.
GAACACTAATATTGCTGGATGAAAAGTATCACCAAACAAACTATAATCTGAATGTAGAGTCATCTCTTGGAGAGAAATCTGAGCCTAAAGGAAGAATCCTCTTGTGTGATTCCTCTGTAACAGGAACTCAGGGCAGATTGGAAAGGGGTCAGAAATCATGTGAAAGGTACTATGGGGGAGGGGCTGGAAGTGCAAATGTTGTCGATGGGTGGCCAGAGAGCAGGGTAGTTCCGCTTTTCACCTGCAGCCTGTGCACATGCTGTTGCCATGTACAACCATTTGCATAAACAGCAGACAATTCCTGTAACAAGTCACTCACGTGTCTCATTCACCCCACAGACTGGGCTCCTCACTACTTCTTAGTAGTCACTGGCTGTAGTGAGAGTCAGCCTGAAATGTTCAGTACCCAACATTGTTCTTTCTGGCTTTAATTAAGAGATACAAGAAAATACCCTCTCAAGTTTAGAGAGAATGTACGGCTTCTTCCACTTCTCATTTATACTTCCTACAGTCACCAAAGGCATCGGAAAACTCTGATTCCATCCGTCTTAGTCACTTTCTCATTGCTACAACATAACATCATCAACACCTGTAACTTATGGGATGCAAGGCGTATTTGTGCTCAGTTTTTAGAGGTTTCCATCCATAGTCAGCTGCCTCCAAAACAGACATAGAATGACAGAGGGGCCAGGCAGAGGACAACAGCTCATGTCACCACAGCCAGGAAGCAGAGAGAGAAGGGAGGAGCCAGGGAGGGAGACGTACCCTTCCAGTTACACCACCAGAGACCTGGGTCTTCTGGTCAGGCGCCACCTCCGACCAACACATTTACCTTTGAATGTATTTATGGATTAATCCACTGGCATTTACGGCACCTCATAACCCAGTCACCTTCTGAAGGGCCCAACTCTGAATGCTGGAGGCCTTTGAGGGACATTCTAGATTAAACCATAGCATCGACTTTTTCCAAACACTTTTCTAAATCCCATCTCTGATTTATTCATCAAGCAATTGAATTCACTTGCCTTGTGTTTAGCTTTGTGCACATTTATTAGTTGTAAATGAGGGGTTTTATTAAGTTTGGGGTGGTTTAATCTGTAGCTGTAGGGAATCAATTTTGGTAATGACAATTAATGAGTTGGGTCAAGGGAAGCTTAACCTTATACAGACCAAACCATAGTTGACAGTTAAAGTTTTTATGTGTTAGAATTATTCTGCTGAAAGTCTTAAAAACAAGTATGCAATTTTTCTCTCTAAGATTACCTTGTGATGTCTGAAACTTAGTCTTCATGTGTATTCTGACTCCACAATGCATATGAGCTGCACTCCCAAGGGTTTGTTTGGGTCTGTGTCAGCTTCTTCAGCTCTAGTTATCACATTGCAATTTGGGAAGAGGAGAAAATACTGAGGAAGAAGACCTGTTCCCTTATTTACAGCTACCTTCTAGAACTTGAGTTCAAGATTCTTACCCACTGACGGGCACTGGCAAAAATTACTGGACAGAATCTGGAAAATGTCTTTCTTTGCGCAACAATATATTTTGCTGATATTCCAGTGTGTTGCCATTGAGGGATAAGACAAAATGGATATAGAGTACAAAATAAACATTTCTGCTATAGAAAGAAATATTATGCATCATGTATTGATAACCCTGGAGGTGATTTGCATTTATATAAAACTCAATGAATTGTTTTGTTTTCTCAGAGACGTCATGTGTGGGAAGTTGTTCTGTCAAGGTGGGTCAGGTGATTTGCCCTGGAAAGGATTTACAGTCTCTTTCCGGACGTGTAAACTATTTGATCCTGAAGACAAAAGTCAGGGAGTGGACATGGTGGCTGATGGAACCAAGTGTGGGCACAACAAGGTGAGCCGGAATCGTGGCTTTCCCTCAGAGTGGGAGCTTTTTGTTTGGCTTTTGTTTTGTTACTTTGCTTCTCAGTCATTCACTTGTTGCTTTCTTCCCAGTTATTGGGCTCATCAGACATTGATGCAACAGGTAGGGATTTGCATGTGGAACATTATGAACAATTGAAGACACGAGAATGATAGAAAAACTAGTAAATACCAAGAACAAAGGCTGTTGCTAACATTTTCAAATATTACGTTGAAAAGTAGAAATAATGACTTTTCTAGAAATGATTTCAAGGAAAGTGTGATACATATGTGTTTTTTCTTCCTAGACTAAGTTTGGAAACTTCCTAGAAAGGCTTTGGCATGAGTTATTCAGCTTCAGTTAATGAGTTTGTACATCCATAAAAACAGTAATCCACAACCTCAGGTACCATGTTTATCAGGGACAACACATGAGCTTTAATGATGAGATTCAACTCCTATAGGAGATTAAAGTTACATTATTATTGTATTCAAGTATCTATATGACTCAAAATCTACCTTGATTTCCTGTTCAAGCCAGTCCTGAAAATATTATCATATTTATATAACTTTACTTGGATATTTAAATGTAAATTCATTCACAAATAGATCTAAAATTATCTTGGTGGTTCAGTGTTTGTATTGCCCCTAACAAATTTTTGAAAGTAAACATAAAAATCTTAATGAAATTGGCATGACCCTTGAGGCTGAATGCCAAGAGAATAAATTTAGAAAAGTTTTAAAATCCACCAATTTGAAATTAAAATTTTAATTGCCTACTGTGAGAAGCACTCACAGTATTTAGCTTTCCTCCCTCCTATCATTCCTGAAATATGCACCATCACCAAGGCAAGACTATCACACAAAACAGCAAAGGTCCTTATTGGGAACTTTCAGTTTTTGCATACTAATGCCTTTCTGACATCTAGTGGCAATATTTTAAAGGCACTGAGACATCAACACAGGACCTGGTATGAGTGTTACAGGGCTTAGGTCTTAAGGGAGGAGGAATACTTGAACCAAGGCAGAATTTAGGTATTCCTAAATTCCCTGGCATCAAGATCATTTTATTATTATTGTTCATATCTTCTTATGTATTCATTGCTTTTGAGATATAGATTAGCATGGACTTTAAAAAAAATAGGTAACTGTTTAGATCAAATCCATTGTTCTTTTGGGAGTGGTTTAACTGAGTGAATACCATGAGCAACAGAGTTCATCTCCACTTCCCCCTCCATGCACCTGCCCTCTCTGCATTTACACAATAAAGAGGATCAGGTGTCTTTACTTTCTCCCATGATAATTATATGCCCTTCACATACGCCCTCAACTTCCTCATCTTCTTATAGCTAAGAGGTAATTTCAAAGGCTCACATAGCCTTATTCAACACTTAGTTGCATAACATGACTTCTGCAAGTCACTCTGCTTCCCCTTTTGTCTTTTAAATTGTGACCCCTCCTCCCCCCACAACTTCATCGCCAGTATATAGTTGGGTTTTGATTTTACAAAATTTCTTTTCTTATATCTCTGCTGCACAGCAGTAACTGTTCACATGTTACATCAGTTAGAATGCTTTAGGCTGTGGAGAAAGAAAAAAAACAACTAAAATTCACTTATGCAATCAGGACAGTCATCAGTTCACTCAGTGCTAAGTCTGGAGGTGAAGGAGTAGTGGATAGTTGATCCAGTAGTACAATGTCATTGTCAGGAAACTGGCTCCTTTGCTCCTGTGTCCTGCCATCTCCAGAAGGCTGTACGCTGGTTCCGGCTGCTGCACGCGCTGCTGCCCTCTCCAGGCAGTAATGTGGAGGTGGAAGACGCAAGGTTGTCCTGTGCATATCCAGAGCAAAGACATTTTTTTACAAGCTTCTTTCTGGCAGATTTGACATCACTTATTATTACACAGGACTTTATTGCCTACTGTTCTTAACCCAATACCTGATCAAGGACAAGGAATTGCGATGGTTGACCTACAACCATTAAAATTCACACTCAGAACTAGGGAAGGCCTCAATTCTGCCTAGGAAGCACATAAGGACCTGAAATATTAATTAACATTCATATTAATCAGATACCTGAGACAAACACCGCCACCTGCCAGACATGTTAAAAAATTACAGTAGGAATTGTAGCTTCAGTATGTTTGGATTGATAATGTTGACGTTTTCACACTTGCTTTTAATTGTAGAACACTTTATTCAAATAGATGTGTCGGAGGGAGTCCAAATTCACAAAATAAATGAAAGCAGAGCAGCTCTAGAGAAAGTGGGCCACAAACTCCACACCTGCACCTTCCTCCTAATCTGTGGAGCATTGTGTGCAAATGTATTTGTCTGGACTCATTCGTCTGATGGTATTTAATATATGCTTAGGAATTAAGCTGAAGCTGTTGTTTAATATATGCTTAGGAATTAATTGTCAAACCTCATACATTTTGGCACTCCAAAATTGGTGTGAGAGTCACTCTGATCCTAAGACAAAAAGGCAAATGCTGTTCACTTCATGTCAATGATGGTTATTGTAATACCACACATGATGTGATAGCAGCACTTATTTTCTCCTATATTTTTATTTGAAAGGGACACCTGCTATTATGTGAAATGCTTAGCTCAGTGATCAATATCAATATT
>RJWM01048995.1:0-11279 GCA_004363535.1 Dasyprocta punctata
CACGGGGCGGGACCAGCAAGTAGGTATCTGTGGCAGTGATTCAACTCTGCCTAGGTTTTTTTCTGAGCCACCTGAAGGAAAGACTGGAGCTGCCCTTGGTGGAGCAGGGGTCCACCTAGCTGGGAAAGAGCTGGCTTTGGGGGCATCCAGGAGTTCAGTGTTGGACCCACTGATGCTGAGATATGCACTGGGCATCCGGGCAGCCATGTGGAGGAGGCGCTGGGTCCGCCCTGGCTTGATCTGCAGGCCGGCGGGCGGAGAGGTCTGGCCCAGGACGGCAGCAGCAGGACTGTGCTGGAAGCCCCTGGAGGCGAGGCCTGGAGTCTTGGGGGACTGCCCATGGGTGTGATGTCACCGAAAATTGGGACTGGCGTGTGCTAGAGAAAGGGACAGTGAACCGGGAACTGAGCACTTCAGGTTGTGGGGTTGTGGGTTGGGACCCGGACGTCTCCACACCTGCCCACCTCCCCCAGCCCCGTGTGTGCCCGGCACGCGCTCACCACCCAGCCGCACCCCAGCCCAGCCCCGCTGATTAACCAGGTGGGACTACCAAGGACGCAGCTGCCCCAAGCCCATGGAGCAGAGGCCTGTCACCAGCCACAAGGAGAATGTGCCCCCAGGACCTGCGGCTCCCCTGAGGCCAGGCAAGAGGCCTGGGTGGGTGGGTTGGGAATAGGATCCCCTCTTGTTATGGGCCTGCCTGGGGCCTCCCGATTCTAGAGATTGGCTTCCCAGGGTTGGCCGGGGCCCAGGGGAGGGGTGTCTGGCCCTGTGCCAGTGAGAGGTCAGGAAGAGGCGGGATCATGCATGGGCTGTATCGGGCTCCAGGGGTGGTGGGCGGGGGACCAAACTGATTGGCCTCCTGAGGCTATGAGAAGGCCGCAGAGCTGCTGGTCCAGCCCAGAGCAAAAGAAGACGGAGGACAAATTCAGATTCACATCCCATTTCTTTGTATTCTAGCTGTGTGACTGTGGGGCAAGTTGCTCAGCCTCTCTGAGCTTTATTTTGTATCCACAAAGGCGGTCACTTTTAGGGCCCACGCTATCTGCCAGGCCCTGTGCTGAGAGTCCCCAGTAGCTCATCAGTTCCTCTGAGCTCTCTCTGTGCTGTGAAGAGCCTGGGGGGGACCAGGGTGGGTGGCTCCAAGTCCCACCCGCCCCCAGCAGCTCACTCTTCATGTTTGACACATCAGGTCTTGCCCAGCTTGCTGCCCACCGTGACCTCTGCCCAAGCCAGCAATCAAGGAGTGACTTTTATTTTTTGCCTTCTTTTGCTCCTCCTCCTCTTCCTCTTCCTTCTCCTTTTATTTTTTTGCAGTGCTAGGGATTGAACCCAGGGCCTTTGCACTGAACCCTATCCCCAACCCTTTTTAAAAATTATAAAATTTTTCTAGGGTTGTAACTCAGTGGCAAAGTACCTGCCTGGCAAGCACAAGGTCTCGAATTCAGTTCCCAGTACCAAAAAAAAAAAAAAAAAAAAATTTAAATTCTAAAACAGGGCCTCACTAAATTGCTAAATTTCCCAAATTATGCTTGAATTTGTGACCCTCCTGCCTCAGCCTCCCCAGAGTGTTAGGATTACAGGTGTTCCTCCTTTTAAATCTGGCCCCACCTCCCAGCTCATCTAAGTCTTCCTGTACACATCCCTGACCCCAGCCGCCCCGACAGCTTCCCTGCCGTCTCCCGTGGTTTCTACCTCCCTCCCCTGTCCCTGCTCCAGGGAGTCCGGCCTTGTGTCCTGAGGTCTAAGGCCCCTGTTGCTGAAGTCCTCGATCCTTCTGGCCTGGGACCCTGTCTCTGCCTGGCTGTGAGACCTGGACCGCCCCCTGTACCATCAGACCCCTGACCATCCAAGTGCTCTCCAGATCACGACCGCCTCTCCTCTCCATAGAGCAGCGAAGATTCCTGAGGACCCTGGGCGTCAGCCTGGGAAGTGGCCACGGTTCGTGGGTGCCCGTGTGCCAGGCTGCAAGGGGAGGCCTTGCCACTACCTGCTCCTCAGGAACAACGCTGGGCCAGGAGCCCCGCCACATCCAGACCAACCTCGCCAGCCCTCGTCCCCGCCGGGGCCCAGCCCTGAAGGACACCACAGGCCGGCTGGTGAATTCCAGCTTCCCGCAGCAGAGCAATGTGCTGCCCCACACTGGGAGCTCCCCCAGAAAGGAGCCTGCGGCCCAGCAGAGTAACCTGGGTCTGACCAGAGCCGCCAGCCCCGCTCCCCAGGGCAGCCTTGGAGCGCTGGCTCGCCCGTCCCCCTGCCTGCGGCAGACACCCCCGGCCACAGACCCCAGGCCCATGGCAGGCTTTGTCCTGCCCCATGGGTGCACATGGCCAGGCCCCCGATTCTGGGGTGGTCTGGGGAGCCAGACCTCTGGGCTCACAGGGGAGCCCCTCACCCTGGAGGACCTGGCTGTCCCTGCCCAAAGGCAGGCTCAGAGCCCGTCCCGCGCTGCCATCCACCAGCTGCTGGCCTCTGTGCGGCGCCTGGAGTGGCAGGCAGCCCGTCTCGGGGGCCAGGCATCCTGGGAGCCCCCGGGCCCCACCCAGCGGGGCCCCTGCCTGGGCGATGGTCAGGCCCTTCCTGCCCGCCCCTGGCACAGCCGGCCTGTTGCCTCCTGCGATGAGAGGAGGAGACACCCCCGTAGCCACAGGGAAACCGCAGATCTCTGGGTGACTCAGGGGACCCACGCTGGTCACTCAGACTGTCAGGTACCCAGTGAGCCAGCGTTGCCCGAGATCTCACTGGGCATGCAGACCGGGCATCTCCATGACTCCAAGCAGGCAGTCCATCCTGCCCAGCCCCTCAGGCCAGAAGACGAGGGGCCCCCAGGCCCCACCTATGGCTGGGGAGACAAGGGGGACCCTGCTGTCTCTCAAGGGTCGGGCAGTGGGGAGGCCTGGTCTGGCTCTTCAGCCTTCTCCAGCGCAGCCACAGCCAGGAGAGCCCTACCTGGGCGGGAAGGAGAAGTGCGGGCCCCAAGAGAGCCAGGAGAGAGGACAGCTTCCGGTCCCCCAGATGCAGCCCTGGCGAGGAGGGGCGTCCGCCAGGTGGAGCCCAGGGCGGCTGGGTGAGAGGGGGCTCCCAGTAGCAGTTTCCTTTCCCTGCTTGGCCTGAGGGCTCTGTCGCACCCTTTTGCTTCCCCAGAGCAAGGTCCAAGACAGTGAGGCCCTGGAGAAGTCCCCTGAGGCCCGGTGAGGCCATAGCTAGGTGCGGGGGTGGGGGTGGGGGGTCCCTGGAAATGGTAAACTGAGGCTGCTGGACTTGTGGGGTCAAAAGGCATTTTCTTGTCTGGAATTTCCACCTCTAGCCATGAGCCAGAGGGAGGCTGCACCAGGCCGCAGGGGGGACATGGGGACATCCCCCTTGGGATTGCTGGAGAGGCCATAGGATGGGGCTGGTGGCCACCCCCTCCCTGGGGCAGGAAGCCCCGGTCTGCCCTTGACCAGCCCTGGTCCGTCCCCAGCCGGCAGCTGCTGTCCAGGTGTTTCAGAGCCTGGAGACGTGCGGCGTGGAGGCAGCGGGCGGCGGTGGCTCTGAGCCGCAGGCAGCTGTTGCGCGAGGGCTTCCGGGCGCTGCGTTGGACGCTGTGGCTCCGGGAGGCCCAGCTGGAGGTGGCGAGGAGGCGACACACAAAGGCCTTGCTGGCCCAGACCTTCCGAGAGGTCAGCCCAGGAGGAGGTGACGGAGCTTGGGCGTGTCAGGGAGGGGACCCCTGGAATCCCTGATCAACAGTAGAACGTGCAGTGAAGAGTCCAGACTCCAGAACTCACTCTGCCTGAGTTCAAATCCTACCTCTGCCACTTTCCGGCTGTGTGATCTTGAGCAAGTTAGTTATCCTCCCTGTGCCTTAGTCTCTTAATCTCTAAAATGAAATAATAGGACTGGGGATTTAGGTCAATGACACAACATCTGCCTGGCAAGCATGAAGTCCTGGGTTCAATTCCCAGTACCCCCCCCACACACACACACAAAAGAAAAAAGAAATAGTAATAGTATGTGCCTCTTTAGGTTGTGAGATTAAATTAATAAAAGACTCAGATCCCTGAGTAGCACATAGCCAGCACTCTACCATGTAAATGGTTGCTGTTTTTGCAGGTTGTGGTGGTGCACACCTATAATCCTAGCACTTGGCAGGTTGAGGCAGGAGAATCATCCCAAGTTTGAGGACATCCTGGGCTCCATAGTGAGTTTAGGGTCAGCCTGAGTTACATAGTAAGTCCTGTTTTTTTTTTTTTAAACTGGTTGCTATTTTTTTTACTAATGGCTTGCCAGCCAGGACCGGAAGGGTACGTGAGAAAGGGGTGCCTAGTCCTGAGTTTTTTCCTCCCAAAGAAAGCCCTGCCTCTTGAGACTGATCTCTCCATTCATTTGTTCACTCATTCCAAGGAGGCAGGGTAGTCTAATGGTTAAGGCCAGAGGCGCTGGGGTCTAATAGGAGGGCTAGGATCTCCCACCTTTCCTGTAGCTGCTTTGAGGGGCACATTCAAGGCGGCAGCTGATGCCCCCCCACCCCTTCTGCCCCAACCCAGTGGAGACTCCTGGTGCTGCAGCAGAATCAAGGGCAGCCCCGTGTCCAGTCTGCATCTGGACCCTGCACTTCCTGGGGTGGCAAGAACCAAGTCCCCCACTGGGGAGAAAAGGCAGTGGGGAGCCCCACCCCGAGAAGCAGGTAGGCTGGGTCTCCCGGGGCGGCCAGTGTGGCCTGGGCAACTGGTGGCCTCCTACCCCTGCTTCCTGTGCTGCTCCTCCCCACCCCAACCCCTTGCCGGAGAATGAGGATGAGATGGGCAGGTGTGGACAAAGACTTGCACAAAACTGTCCCTCGAAATATAGTTTATGATCGAAAACACTGGCCACAGCGAGCGAGCACAGCGTAGCCTAATGTCATGACTAGCCGGGCAACCGTGCTGTGAGATGTTTAGGACATTAAAAAAATTCCAGCTGGGTTTGGGGCATACACCTGTAATCCCAGCACTCAGGAGGCTGAGGCAGGAGAATCACCATGAGTTTGAGGCCAGCCTGGGCTACAGAAGTGAGTTCAAAGCCAGGCTGAACTGTGCAGTGGGACCCTGTCTTAAAAAAAAAGTCCTCCCCTTTCCTCTTTTTTCTCTATTTTTTCCTTTTCAGTACCTTCATTTGTTTTACTTCCACTCATAATAGTAATGCATGCTTGATTTAAAAACATTTAAACTGGGCGTGGTGATGCACGCCTGTAATCCCAGCATTCAGGAGACCCAGGCAGGAGGATTGCAAGTTCAAACCTAGGCCAGTTTACTGACTTAGTGAAATCCTGTCTCAAAATACAAAGGTAGCAGAGTGGGAAGGCCTCAAGTTCAATCCTCAGCACCGCCAAATAAATAAGAGAAAAATTAAAAATAGTTTGAAGTGTAAAACCTGAAATCGTCATTCCCCTAACCACTGCCCCCACATCTGTAGATTTTTTTTGTTGATATTTGCATAGGACTTTTTAAATATTAAATGAAAAAATAAGGATAAAAAATAGTATCTAAACCATTTTTTCTGCCTATATAAAAATAGTGCAAAGAAAAAGGACCGGAATGGAAAGAAAGCTAAATGTGGCACAGTGTGAATGCACTTAATGCTACTGAACTAAACAGTATCTGTCTCTGGGCTACGCCAGGGCAGGGCGACTGAGGGAGGAGGAGGGAGCCCGGCTTCCTGCTTCGAAACCTGGGCAGAGACCAGATGGTGGAGACAGTGGAGACGGTGGAGATGGGAGAGTCCAGACCCCGCAGGACCTGCAGCTGCTGGCAGGTGAGCCGGAGGGGTGCCGGGTGACAGAGCCAGCCCAGGGAGGGTCCGAGGGGTCAGTGTGACTGAGTACCTGCTGGGGCTCCTTTCCACACATGGTCTCATTTGCCGATTCCCACAAAGTACAGTGCCCACTGTACTAATGGGGAACTGAGGCTCAGAGAGGTTAAGCCACCAGCTTGGTATGCACAGTGTGAGAGGTGAGAATGTGAGGTCACTCACTGCGGAACCTGGCAGGGGGGCAGGGGAGCCCCCAGAGATGGGGCAAGCAGCAGCCCTGACGTCCTGGCCCCGCCTGGCCTGGATCACCCTCTACTCCCTCTCCCCCTCCTCACTCCACAGTCTTCCTTCCGTGGTGCCAGAAGAAGGACCGGGGCAGGAAGGAGATGGGGCCCCTTGGGGAGGTCACTCAGAGGACACAAAGCACTGATGTGCCCGCCACAGTCCCCCAGCCTGGGAGAGACTGGATGCGCAGGTAGGGGAGGTGGATGGGCCGCTGCCCCCTTCTAGCACGGTGGCGACAGGAAGGCAGCTGACCCTGCCGAGCACAAGGTCCCCCCGGGGGCCGGGGTCTCCCACCTGCACCCGCGTCCCTGAGAGACCCAGGGTGGGTGAGCACAGATGGGGAATTAGTGGCCGCAGATGTGTGCAGACACCACCAGAGTCTGGGGTTGGGAAGGGGAGGACCACAGAGCTGTAAGGTCCTTTTTATTCATTCTTTTTTTTTTTTTTTTTTTTTTTTTTTTTGCGGTACTGGGGATTGAACTCACAACCTCGCGCCTGCCAGGGCAGACACTTAAGCCACTGAGCCAAACTCCCAGCCCTGCTTTTTTGAGGCAGGGTCGCACTGTGTAGCCCAGGCCGGCCTTGAACTCACAACGCTCCTCCTACCTCAGCCTCCCAAGTGCTGGGATTAAAGGCGCGTGCCACCACGCCCGGCTATTCATTTATTTTTTGATACTGGTTCTTGATGTGTCGCCGGGTGAGGGGGCTGGGGGTTGAGGAGAGGTTGGGGAGGTGTGCGGGGCAGGTTGAGCAGGCCTTGGGGAGGAGCTGCGACTCTATCCTGGGGCCAGGGGCCGCCTGGAGGACTTGGCAGGGAAGGGGAGGCGTTTGGATTTGAGGCAGGAGCAAGCATTGCTCTGGCTACGGAACGGGAACTGACTGGAGGGACGGAGGCTGAAGGCAGCCGGCCCACACCCTGGGGGGATGGCGTCATGGCCTGAGCAGGTGACAGGCCCCGTTCTCACAGCAGCCCTTTTTTTTTTTTTTTTTTGTACCAGAGATTGAACTCACAAACTCGTGCTTGCCAGGCAGGCACTTAGGCCACTGAGCTAAATCCCCGCCGATCCTATATTTTGAGACAGGGTCTCACTACGCAGTTCAGGCCGGCCTTGAACTCACTTTGTAGCCCATGCTGGTCTTTTTTTATTTTTTGTGGCACTAGGGATCAAACTCACAACCTCATACCTGCCAGGTTGTTTGAGACAGGGTCAAACTATGTAGTTTAGGCCAACCTTGCGCTCATGTTGTAGCCCACAACGTTCCTGCTACCTCAGCCTCCTGAGTGCTGGGACTAAAGGCGTGCGCCACCACGCCCCGCTACACAGCAGCCCATTTTATAGGGGAGAAATTGAGGCTCCGAAGGGCTGCTCTCCCTCTGTTCTCCTAGGTGCTTTGGGGCCTGGCAGTGGGTCATACAAAGAAAGGCCCGGTGCCAGGGCCACCGGGCTGAGCGCTGCAGGAGGACGCTGAGGATGTGCCTGGGACACTGGGTGCGGATGAAGCAGCTCCGAGCCTCAGACGGGGTGAAGGTGGCCCAGCTGTCCCTCTGCCAGCAGAAGGCGGGTGAGTGCCGGACGGGGAGAGGGGTCCCTTTCCCTCTCAGCCCCGCAAACCCTGCCACCTGAGGTCCCCTGGCAGCGGGCCCAGAGGAAGCTGCAGGTCCCTGTGGTGGGAGATGGTGGCTCTGGGGGCTGGGGGCATCCTGAAGGAACCCCGGGGTGGGCAGATCTCAGCTGGGCCACATCCCCTTCCCCCCAGGGTGTGACAGCAGCTCTGTCCCACCTCCTCCCTGCCGGCCAGCTTGGCCCTGGGTGATCCCACATGGAACAGACATGGCCCTGAGTGTGGCAAGATCTCAGTGCTGGGGGGACACACAGGCCCGCCCCCAATGCCTGGGGAAGATGGGGTCCTGAGGCCCCCGGGAGGGAGGAGCCTGGAGCATGTGGGAGGAGCCGGTGCCCAAGGGCAGCCGGAGGCGGAGGGAGGTGTGAAGACGGCTCATCTCTTACTGCTTCTCAGGGGACCTGGCTCTCCGAAGCTCAGCCCATGGCCTGGAGACCGTGGCCCCAGTGTCCCTGCAGGATGCCTACCGGAGACTGGCCCTCCGCTGGGCCCTGCTGCTCTGGAGGACACGGTTGTGCCAGCACCAGCGGGCTAAGTAAGTGTCCAGGAACTGGGGCTGAAGGTCAGCCTGGGGGGCATAGGGTGGGCTCCTGAGGTGGGCTTGGTACCCAGGGGAGAGTCTCAAGGGGAGCAGCCACGCTCCCTTCCCTTGCTTGTGCCCAGCAGATGCCCCCCCACCCCGAGGTGCCAAGGGTCACTGAGGCGATGGTGGATCAGAGGGTCACTGGGGCCGGGGGGGCTGCTGGGAGCACAGACTGGGCTCCAATCAGGTGGTTGGAACTAAGTGAAACCATCCTGGCTCAGCTCCCCTAAGAGTGAGTCCCCGGTGGCAGGAGCCCCGTCTGTCTCCCCAGCACCTGGCTGGCGCCTGGCCTGCTGTAGGCCCGGAATAAAGCCTGTGACCGTGCAAGGGAAGGAGCCAGGGTGCAGAGCTTGCATCACGTCTGCCCCGTTTGCCTCATTAGATAGCAGCTTGCTCCAAGTCACGCTGTGAATCAGGAGCAAGGAAGTCCCCCTAGCCAGGCTCGGCGGTGCACACCTGTAATCCCAGCACTCGGGAGGCTGAGGCAGGAGGATTGTTGCAAGTTCAAGATCAGCCTGGGCTACAAAGTGAGCTCAGAGCCAGCCTGAACTGCATAACGAGACCCTGTCTCAAAAAGAACAAAGGAAAAAAAGAAAGAAAGAAAGATAAGACCTTGTCTCAAAATAAATTTAAAAAATGGATCTTGGGATGTAGCTCAGTGTGAAGGCCCTTGGTTAAGCCCAGAACCAAATAAAAAAAATTAAAAAAGAATTCTGTCCTCAGAAGCCATGCACCTGCCATCCAGTGTCCCCACATCCACATGGCCCGCGTGACCACTGGATGCCCGAGCCCCTTCAGGGCGTCGCCCTCCCTCCCACAGTCCCTCCTCCGCTCTCTCCCGCAGCAGCACAGGGCCGCCCTTCCCGGGGCTGATCCTCCTGTCTGTGGCTGAGTAGACACAAATATCCTGGGGTGGTTGTGAGTGTGGGCACTGGAGTCTGGGGTCCTTGAACCCAAGGCCCAGCTCACCCTGGCAGGCAACTGGTCCCCTACACCCCACCCCGTCCCTCAGCCCGTGACACAGGTGGGTCGTCAGTTCTGAAAGAGTCCCTGGGAATGGCACCGAGCAGTGGTGTGTCTGGAAGCCCCCAGCCCTTCCCCGCAGCATGCGGCCGGTTCAGAGAGCCAGGGTGCAGGGCCTGCGCTGACCCCTGCCAGCTGGGCTCTCCCTGCTGGCCAGGGCACGGCAGCCCCAGCCTGGCATCCCCGCCTCCACTCAGCCTCCTCCACAGCTCCTTTGTCCAGGGCGCAAGGCAGCGGACACTGCAGCGCATGCTGAACTGCTGGCGCCTGCGAGTGTGGGGTGTGGACACCCCATCAGCCAGCAGTGCCCCGGAGCCACTGGGCGGCATCCCAGGAGGGTCAGCCTGGCCGGGCTGCGGCGCCCGCTGGGGCTCACTGGAGAAGGTGCAGGGCCAGGGGTCGGGGGTCGGGGGCAGTGGGTGGAGAGGATGGGGACCCTGACTCACCCTCCCTCTCCAGGACGCCAGAGCCCCCGACCTCCTGGGCATTCTCCCGCTGAGTGGCCTGAGGGCTACTGGGCAGCCGCAGCAGCAGGACCAGCACCTTCTGCCCTGGCAGGCGTGGGGCTTGGCAAGGGGGTGCCGCAGCCTCCAGAGACGGTAGGGGCCCCACCCCGGCACCACACAGCCCTGCTTTCCTTTGCCCCTTTCCCACCATCCCTTGCCCTTCACAGCAGCAGCCCCTTGGGGTCTGCACCCCAGGGGCTCCCCGCTCCCGCCTGCCTCCGTCCTCACAGCCCCTCCTGCGGTGTGGGTGGGTGTGGGGTGAGGGTCTCCTTTCTCTTGGAGAGGTCATGGCTGGGGTTCACAATACAGTGCTTGAGAGCGGCCTGCCTGGGGTCTGAGGTGGGGGATGGGTGGGGAGTTAGTTGGGGAGGATCATGGGAGGGTCCTGGAGGGCGGGGGAAGCTGAGGCAGGAGGACAGCACAGGCTAAGCCGAGCGGCAGGAAGGACCAGTTGGTGGCTCAGCACGGGACTCGGCCGTGGGGTTGGGGGCCCCTTCCTGTCCCCAGCGCCTGGCATTCTGACCCCTGCTGTGGCATCTGGCCGCTCCAGTCCCAGCGCTGCCCCCTCGATGGACACGGGGATCGGGGTCCTTGCTGCTGAGGGGCGGGGCCGTCCTCAGGGTGGACACTCCCCTTCCCAGCATCCTCCTCACCTGGAGCCACTGGACAGCAGCTCAAGGGGCCTGGAGAGAGCTGGCCACCCGCCAGGCCTGGGCCCGCAGCTGCAGGGCCGCGCTGGGCCTGTGGCGGCGGCGGCTGGCACAGCGGCAGGAGGCAGAGCGGTGGGCGCAGGAGCGGGGCCGCGGCCGGGCGAGGGATGCTCTGCGCCACTGGCACACCTGCTGGCAGAGTGAGCTGGGGACCGAGCCGGGCACTGCGGGCAAGGCGGGGCCAGGGTGGGGCATGTGAGGCGCTCCCAGGGCTGGTGGCAGGGAGGACCTGGGGGCCGGGACCTGCAGGCTTGGGCTCAAGTCCCCGCTCCTCCGTCTCTCACATCCCTGGCTGTGTGGACCCCAAACAAGTGTCTTCAGCTCTCTGGGTCACACCTTCCTGACCCGTAAGAGGAGGGTAGCACGGTAGACACCACACAGCGTGACTGCGGGCATCCTGTGTGCCGAGTACCAGCTCCCAGCATCGCCACCTTCATCCTTGTCACCCTCCTATGACCAGGGGCCACTGGTCCGGGCTCAGGGGTGGACAGAATTAAATGGTGACAGAGGGGCTGGGCGGGCAGCAGGGAGGGGCCTGCAGGCACAGAGACAGCTCAGGCCGAGGCGGGAGTGTGGCCAGGGAAGGAGGAGGGACCGAGCCTCACCGCACGGGCCTCTCTGCAGGGCCACCTTTGAGTGGCAGTTGGTCTCCCCGTGAGGAGGGCTCCCAAAGGAGGTGAGAGCCCGAGCCAAAAGTTCCTACGTCCCCTGATAGCAGACGTGACATCGGCACCTCTGCCTGGTTCTGTTGTCAGAAGCCAGTCAGTCAGTCCCGCC
>RJWM01048996.1:0-11285 GCA_004363535.1 Dasyprocta punctata
CCTTCAACCCAGACCCTAGGGATGTGACTCATGGAATGGAGGACTTAAAGGACACAGGAGGGCCGGGCGTGGTGGCGCATGGCTTTAATCTCAGCACTCGGGAGGCTGAGGTAGGAGGAGCATTGTGAGTTCGAGGCCGGTTTGAGCTACAGTGTGAGCGCAAGGCCGGCCTGAGCTACACAGTACGAGCCTGCTTTAGAAAACCACGGCCGGGAGTTTGGCTCAGTGACTTAAGCGCCTGTCTGACAGGCGTGAGGTTGTGAGTTCAATCCCTGGTGCCAGGCGGGGGGGAAGGACACAGGAGGAAGATGGCCACCTACAAGCCAAGAAGAGAAGGTTCAGGAGAAACCACAGAGGTACTGACACGGTGAGCTTCCACTTCCAGTTTCCACAATTTATGCGAAAACAGTTTGAGCCTCCCAGGTTCGGTTTTGTCTATCGTACCTTTGCATGGATTGGTAGGGCCGGGAGTTCGGCTCAATGGCTTAAGTGCCTGTCTGACAGGCGTGAGGTTGTGAGTTCCATCCCTGGTCCTGAGGGGGAAAAAAAAAAAAACCCTGCACGGATTAGTTTCGTTCCCAGCCCCTCTGTTTTTTGAAATGAGGCCGTGATAAATTGCTAAATTGCCCCAGTTCGCCTCTAACTTGCCATCTTTATGCCTCAGCCTCCCCGTGCTGAACTTACGACTGTGCGTCTCCATGCTCTTTCAGATTTTCCTCAGCATTCTGGTGGTATGAATAGTCTCGCAGTTCATAATTTTAATGGCTCACTTACAACCTTGTGGTTTAAGAGACCCGTTACGAATACTAGCTGGGGGAACCGCTTTCTCCAGTGTTAAAATACTAAAAAGCTTGAGTAGCGCAGGCTCTGAAATTAGTATCAGTCAATGTTAACAGTTCAAAATAAGAAACATAAGCAGTATTTCCTGACACCATTGTTTGTTCTAATCATTTTCACAGACGAAAGAAAATCCCTTATGGCAGCTCACACCCGTAAACTCAACACTCTCAGAGAGTAAGAAAAGAAAGTAACTTACAAGCTAACCAGGGCAGTTTATAAAAACGGCATTTCAGAAAATACAAGACATCCATGAAACAAACTCGTGGAAAGCTTCAAGGTGCTTTAGATTAGAAAGGTGAACGCGAGCCTGTACTAGCATCGTTGTGCAAACCGTACCACGCTTTTTAATGTATATGTAAACATCCCCCCTATTTACGGTAGACCACCCTGCGGTATATACTCAGATTTTTGGTTCGAAAACCAAACCCACTCACCCGTCAGAACTAAAAAAAATCTTTAAAATACTTCTTCACTACAATGAAAAAAACCGAAAAAAACTGCAGAAAATTTCTCTGCAGCCAAATAAACACTGATGAAATACAAAAACTTCAGTTTTTTCAAGTTGCATTCTCGGAAAACTTACGCCAAAAAGGGAGTTCGCTACATATGTTACAACTTACATACTTAAACTTTCATGTAAATTTCATTGAACATTTATAAAATTCTCTCGTGTGACTGTAACAAGAACAAAACCCCAAACACAACCGTAACAAGCGAAAAACACACTTCAAAGCCATCATACATTCTCACTGTATAGTAAACCTCTGACTTTTGGAACATATTACCAGGGGAAAGCGCGAACGCAGTCCCCCACTACCACAAATTATGCAGTCGAGTTTCCCGCATTTGGGGAAATCGCAGGGGTCAGCACATCCGGAGTGCAATGGATAAGCCTCGCCCTGGGAAAACCACCTTCGTGATCATAGTATCTCCCCTGCCAGGTAAGTATGAGTTGTCTTAGCCACTCCTACCTACACCCTGGAAACTGACCTACTCTACAATCATGGTCACGTACTTCTTCTGGGAGGAAGAACCCTGACCTAGTCTCCCTCCGCCTTGCATAGTCTATACTGACGTCTCAGAAAACCACTCTGATACTATTTAGCTGTGCCAACTCGGGACGTGACCTCGCAAACTGAGAGGGACCGGCAGTCTCTGCGGGCTTATAATCTACATAAATCACACCCTTTCAGTGACGTCACCGGCCTGCAGCGGACGTGCTGAGACTTTGAGACGCCCCGCCCATTAAAGCGCTGGAGCAGTAGTGGCTCCGTGGCGTGGCAGGTGCAGGTGGACGTGCTTCGTGGGCTCTGGGATGAAGTGGGGCGGCCAGAAGACTACGTCGCGTTCCCCCCCGCACTTTGATGGGCCCCCTGAGAAGGCGGGGTTCGGGGACGGGTTTGCCTCACTTTTCCTTCAGCGAGACGGAAGTTTCAGGCCATTCTGTTGTGGCAGAACTCATCCTCAGAGGACACACTTGTTATAAGGAGTTCTCCTTTTTCCTCAGTTAAACATTAAATACTGTTTATTACCCTTAAGAGACGATCGTTTTTCCCTGGGGTTTTTCTGAGCGGGTATCTCATAAATTGCTCCCACAGCTGGGCATACATGAGCACTCAGGAAGCTAAAGCAGGATTACTTCGAGTTTGAGGCCAGCTTGAATTATATAGCGTGACGCTGCCAAAACAAAACAAAACAGAAGCTTTAACATATGCCGCATTTACATCTAGTGAATTTTTTAAAAAATCAAGATTTTAACCTTGAAAAAATTAGATTGGGATAAAGTACAAACTTCATCCACTACGCACAGCCTGGAAAAGTGTTTAAAACACTTGAAAAATTTGGAAATACACTCTTGTGTTTTATAGTCAACCCACAATACCTGAAATATTCTTTGTAATCTGTCCAGCCTTCACTTTGTACTTAGATGGTGAGTCATCCACCATTTTTCCTTCCTCCACCATTTTTCCTTCCTCCTCTTTGGCAGGTTACTGCTAGGTAGCCTGGTTGTACAAACAAGATCCACTGCCTCAGCCTTCTGCATGCTGGGGTTGCAAGTATGCACCACCACACCCAGCCAGATTTCTTTTTTTTTTTTCCACCGGTACTGGGGATTGAATGTACAACCTCGCACCTGCCAGGCAGGCGCATAAGCCACTGAGCCAAACTCCCGGCCCTGGTTTCCTTTTCTTTCCTTTTCTTTTCTTTTCTTTTTCTTTTCTTTTTTTTTTTTTTTTTGAGACAGGGTCGCACTATGTAGTTCAGACTGGCCTTGCTCAGGTTGTAGCCCAAGCCAGCCTCGAACTCACAACACCTCACCTACCTCAGCCTCCCGTGTGCTGGGACAGCCACAGTGTCTTTACACAGTAAACTGAGAACTTTTAAACCTCCAATCCTCCAATTGGGAGAAAGAGTCAAATTCCCTGCCCTTGAATCTGGGTTGGCCTAAGTTACTACCTTGACCGATGGAATGTGATAGAAGAGATGTTCAGGAGCCTGTATACCCAGGCCAGAGGAATCCTTGCACCTTGCATATGGGTTCGAGATGCACCTGCACGTTTGTAGGGAGGCCGAGGAAGCGTCCAGGAGCCTGGTTCTCCTGCACGTGTGGCAGCCACGCTAGGAGGAAGCCCAGGGCTTTGCGGAGAAACATGCCTGAAACGAGTTTCAGTCTCCAGCTTAGACTCCACACATCAGCAAGTAGTTTGAAATGAGGGTTAAGCAAAGGACTGAGAAGAGGCCAAGAAAAGGCAACTTCTGGCAGACAGGACAAAAGTCAGAAAGAGGGCTAAATAGCGGGGCATAGAGTAATTCTATAATTTCAGCTACTCAGGAGGCTGAGGCTGGACGACCACAATTAGTCTGGTGAGACTCCGTTGTTTCAAAATGAATAAAAAAGGCTGGGGACGCTCAGGGATCGCTGAGTTCAATCCCAGTACTGCAAGCGAGAGGGAAGTGGGAGGCACCCGGATGCTGGGTCCTGGGATCGAACGGGTTTGAGACTAGGAGTTTCTCAGCATCTAGAGTTCCGCTTCCTAGGTCCCAGGAGACACTGAACGTAGTGTACTTCTCAGAGACTGCCACTTAGGAAGTTAACATTATTTTCGTTTAACAAGGTTTTCACGAAAGCAAAAAAGCTTCGAAAAGCACTTGAGGGGCCGGAAACGTCCCCGGCCCTTCTCCCAGTCTCCTCTCCCGCGTCCCTCCGCACGGGGACAGTCTGCGCAGGCGCGCCGGAAGAAACCAGAAGTGCGGGCGGAAGTGGAGCTGGGTCCTGTTAGGGGCGGTAACTGCAGAGTAAACAGAAGCGGAGAGTGTGTGTTTGTGTAGGTCCCATCCGGACGCCATGAGCCGGCTCCAGGATGACTACGATCCCTATGCAGTTGAAGAGCCTAGCGACGAGGAGCCAGCTTTGAGCAGGTGTGCCCCGCCGCGGCTCTCCAAGGCTTCGTGCTGAGGCCTGGCCTTCGGCTGCCGCCTCTCGCTGTGCCGGCCAGCTGTTCTGGCGTCTGTTGCGCCCCACTATCGCCCGTGGGAGGCCGAGGGGGTGCCTGGTGGGGTCCTACAGCCTTCAGTAGACGGGTCCGGCATCAGCGCGGGAAAGAGGGCTATCCTGGAATCGCAGGGGGCCGCTCGGGAATCTCCAGAGTCCTGGAGATCCAAACCTGCCTCTGAGGCTTCCTAGCAGTGTGACCGAAAGCAAGTCAACTATTCTCGGTTTCTCACCTGTAAAGTGGAAATATAAGTATGGGGGATAGGCCTCAAGTTTATTGTGATGGTCGCAGAATTTAATGTGAACTTGTTTTTGTTTTGGCGGTGCTCTACTTGGATCCCAGGGCCTCGTATGTCTGGCAAGCTCTCTGCCACTGAGTTACAGCCCCAACCTCTGCTGGGCCCGTCCTGAAGACTACATTGTCAACCAGGAATAAGGGGATATTGGACAGGCGTTCCTGACTACCCTGTGTTTGCTCTGGGTTGCAGAGATGAATTGTAAGATCCTTGGCTTTCACAGGCTTATATTAGAATAGGGCAAATAAAGTAAAAGTGAGTTATATCTTGGAAGAGCATTGTAGAAGATGGTGGCTTGACATAGGCTCAGGTGGCGATTTCCAATAGCGAAGATCTTTTGCTTTCTTTCTTTCTTTCTTTCTTTCTTGTTTTTTTGTCTTTTTGAGACAAAGTCTCACTATGTAGTTCAGGCTGGCCTTGAGCTCACTTTATAGCCCAGGCTGGTCCCGAACTCGCAGCGATTCTGCTTCAGCCTCCTGAGTGCTGAGATTACAAGAAGATTTCTTCTTACCTGAAGGAAACTTGCAATTCTCTTGCCAAGAGATTTCCAGGCACATTTAGTTACTTTAACAGCCTGTAGGTCCCATCGATAAACTTTATTCTTATTTTATTTTGAGGCAGGGTCTTGCCATGTAGTGCAGGCTGGCCTTGAACTTGTTTATGTAACCCATGCTGGCTGACCTCAGATTCTCAGCAGTCCTGCCTCAGCCCTCACCCATAAACTTTAAAACATTAATTTTGTCCGATGAAGCTTTCTGTGAGGCTGTACTTTATTCAATCGCAGTGTTTCCCAATTATTCTGGGGGAAGGTTGTAGGCATGGAGGATGACAGTGCTGTGAAGATTTCTGTTGTAGTGAAGATGGATATTGGAATTTCTTGTGAAAATGCCATGAGTGGTGATGTATGCCTGTAATCTAAGCTCTTAGGAGGCTGAGGCAGGATGGTCATCAAGAATTCAAGGCCAGCCTGGACTACATAGTGAGTTGAGGCCAGCATGAACTACCTAGTGAGACCCTGTCCCCAAAAAAAAAAAAAAGCCCTGTGAAAAAATTTCAGTTAATGAACCCTGTTTGTGAAAAGAGGTACAAAGCTTCATTAATTCAGTCTGATTGAAATATACTATAGCAGTGTTTCCTGGACTTCAGTTATTCTATTAGCATCTGCACATAGACCTTGATATTTAATATTTTTCTTAATTGACTTTAGTTTTGTAATTAATTTTTTTTAGGCAGCTGTATAATCCTATGATAGTTACTATGGTAAGGTGACTGTTAACTACTTGGAAAACAAAATGATGTTAAACAGGATACCTGCTCATTTTTTTTTTTTTTTTTTTTTTTTTTTGTGGCACCAGGGATTGAACTCACAACCTCATGCCTGCCAGGGCAGGCGCTTAAGGCACTGAGCCAAACTCCTGGCCCTGGTTTTTTGAGGCAGGGTCGAACTATGTAGCTCAGGCCGGCCTTGCCCTCGCGTTGTAGCCCAAGCCGGCCTCGAACCCACAACGCTCCACCTACCTCAGCCTCCCGAGTGCTGGGATTGAACGCGTGCGCCACCACGCCCGGCTGATGCCTGCTCATTTTGAAAACAAAATGATGATGTTAGTATGCCTGCTAAATGTTCTGACCCCAATACTTGCTACTGGAAAAAGAGAAATTAGTGTATAATCTCTGAAGGCTGAGAATGGAGAATTCCAAGTTCAAGGTTGGTTTGGGCAACATGAGACTCAGGTCTAATAAAAAAGGCAAACTAAACCAAAACAGATTGATAGAAGTGCCTATCAATTGGGATTTGATTATACTGATTAATACATCTGTCTTAGTTACCTGATGCCCAAAGTTAAAAGAGGAAAGCTTTATTTATCTCATAGTTTGGAGAGACTTCAGCCCATAATTGATTGACTCCAAGGCACATGGCAGAGGGGCAACAGTTCACAGCTGCAGAAGACAGCAAGAGGAAAAAGAGGACAAGCATCTTTCTGTCCCATACATTGTATCCCTACTGAGATTAGGGGGTGTGTCTTGGTTACTTTTCTCTCTTTGCTGGGACAAAGCACTCGATACCCAAAATGAAGGAAAGAAAGGTTTATTTAGCTTACTGTTTGTGGAGCTTTCAGTGTATAATCAGCTGGCTGCAAGGCAGGGTGGCATGGCACTGGGGCAACACTTGGGTGCAGCAGCCAGTGCAAAAGGAGGAACAGGTCTCTTCTTTTCCCGTATATTGTACGCAGGCCACCCCAACCCCTCCAGGTTGGATGTAGCACTCACAAAATCTATGTGCCCCCCTATTGAAGATATTTGCTAAGTAAGGATCTTGGCTCCCTGCTGAGTCTGTGAGTTAAACTTGTAAACTTCTTTTTTTTTATTTATTTTTTTTGCGGCACCGGGGATTGAACTCACAGCCTTGCGCCTACCAGGGCAGGCGCTTAAGCCACTGAGCCAAACTCCCGGCCCTGGTTTTTTTGAGACAGGGTCACACTATGTAGCTCAGGTCAGCCTTGCGCCGCGTTGTAGCCCAAGCCGGCCTCGAACTCACAACGCTCCGCCTACCTCAGCCTCCCGAGTGCTGGGATTAAAGGCATGCGCGACCACACCCGGCTCTTAAACTTGTAAACTTCTGAAGTTGACACAATGTATCAACCACAACAGGGTGCCTCCCCAAATCAGAGGACTAGTCTAGCAATCACCCACCCTTAATTCCAGCACTCTTAATCCCAGCATTGTCCTGCCAATCATACACTCTAGATTCAGCCACCTCCAAAAAAAAGACCTATGACCACATGAGGCTTTGGGGGGACATCTAGACAAACCTGTATAACAACATCAGAGCCTGTTACTGTGTGATGGAAGCTGTCAGAAGCCACAGGGCTTCTAGGGTACAGCAAGCACCATGTTGTGGTCGCTCTGGTTTAACCTTACAGAAGTTACCCCAAGGGTCCTAGGTGGAATACTGCACTTTCAGTAGTGAGTTGGCTTGTGGCTAAAGAACACTGCACCTTTAAAAAAACCTACCTTTTTTTTTCTCCCTTTTTTTTTTTTTTTACGGCAACTATCAACCTTGCGCCTGCCAGACAGGCGCTTAAGCCACTGAGCCAAACTCCTGGCCCTAGTTTTTTGAGGCAGCGTCGCACTACGTAGCTCAGGCAGGCCTTGTGCTCGTGTTGTAGCCCAAGCTGGCCTCAGACTCACAACGCTCCTCCTACCTCAGCCTCCCGAGTGCTGGGATTAAAGGCGTGCGCCACCACGCCCGGCTAAAACCCACCTTTTTCATAGCAGACCATGAGTAAGAATAAGCCTACTCTGTCCTGAAAGGAGGTGTTCTCTCATTCTTCAAGGTTGCTCATTGCAAACACAGAGCTAAGAAGTGGCCTGGTTGATAATGGTTGGAACTTTGCATTTTTGGTGTACTCAACCAGAATGTGGGCTCTTCGTGTTTTGCGTTTTCCAAGAATGCTAAAGAGTGATCTTGCCTTGGAAGTAATCATAAGAATTGCAGAGAGTTTGCAAAAAGAGTAGTTCTCTTTACCACATGATTCAGTTTTTAAAACTTATTGTTATAATTGATTCACATCCAGTTATAAGAAATAATACTCTATTGGACCCTTTACCTGGCTCCACCAAATACTAATGTATTAGAAAACCATAGTGTGATATCTTAGCTAGAATATGGACATTAGCTGGACATGGTTATGCATACCTGTTTTCCCAGCACTTGGGAGGCTGAGGCAGGAGGATGCTGCGAGTTCAAGGCCAGCGTGGGCAACATGGTGAGTTTAAGACCAGCCTGAACTACATAGCAAGACCCTATCTCAAAGAAAAAAACAAAAAACAAAAAAAAAAGGACATTAGTAGTTACGATACAGACTATGTCACCACCACAAGGGTCCCTCTTACTGCTTTTCAATAGTTGTGCCTAACAAACAAAGGAATATATATATATATATATATGAAGCCAGGTACAGTCCCACATACCTGTAGTCTCAGGTACTCTAAGGGCTGATGCAGGAGGATCACTTGAGCCCATGAGTTTAAGATCAGTTTGGGTGTATAGTAAAGCTCCATCTAAGTAAATGCATAAGTGCATATTTACATGTGTTTGGAAATATGCAGAATTAGTCAGTGTATTAACAATTTCTATATATAATATAGGTATATCAAATGCAACTTTGTAGAGCTTAATATTATTGATCAGTGAGATCATGGGAATTTTAAGTGATTTTTGTTTTATTTACATACTGGAGATTGAACCCAGGGCCCCATGCATGCTTGGCAAGCCTTTTAGCATTGAACTCCATCCTTAACCCCACATTTTATTTTATTTTATTTTATTTATTTTTTTTTTTTGCGGCACCGGGGATTGAACTCACAACCTCACGCCTGCCAGGGCAGGCGCTTAAGGCACTGAGCCAAACTCCCGGCCCTGGTTTTTCGAGGCAGGGTCGCACTATGTAGCTCAGGTCAGCCTTGCGCTTGTGTTGTAGCCCAAGCCGGCCTCGAACTCACAACGCTCCACCTACCTCAGCCTCCCGAGTGCTGGGATTAAAGGCGTGCGCCACCACGCCCGGCTAACCCCACATTTTAAAAGTTTTGAGACACAGGCTTGGTAAATTGCCCAGACTGGCTTCAAGTCTCTGATCCTTTTGTCTCAGCCTTCCAAGGAGCTGGGATTATAGGGGTATAACACCATGCCCAGCTAATTAGTTTTTTTTTTTTTTTTTTTTTTTTTTGAGAAAGGGTCTCATGCTGTTCAGGCTGGCCTTGAATTCACTTTGTAGCGCAGGCTGGCCTAAAACTTGCAGCAATCTTCCTGTTTCAGCCTCCCAAGTGCTGGAATTATAGGCGTGTGCCACAACACCCAGGCTTTTTTTTTTTTTTTATTAAAGCCTTGGAAAGTTTAATCTGATCATGTACTACTTACTATTACATTTGAGCAAACATAATCCAAACACTTGCATGCGGTAAGACATTATCTTCAACTTCAGACCTTGCGTTCTCCATATGGCCCTGTAAGAAAGAGGGGAATAAAAGCAGTCTTCATGGGTCATAGCATGAAACTAGCAATGCTCAACAGAGCTGAGATTTTGCTTATATTCTGTGCTTTTTTACTATTAACGGTTTAGTCTTGGAATCAACCTTAATGATGTTCAACACCCCCATTATTTTACTCTGTATTAGGTATCATATTTTCATTTTTTATTTTTGGTGACTGGGTCTTAGCATGTAATTCAGGCTGGGCTCAAACTTCTGTTCCTTCTGCCTCAGATTCAGGAGTGCCAGGATCATGGGTGTGCATACTGTGCCTGGGCCATACCCTCTTTTTTCCTTTTCCTTTTTTTTTTTTTTGCGGCACTGGAACTCACAACCTTGCGCCTGTCAGACAGGCACTTAAGTCACTGAGCCAAACTCCCGGCCCTAGTTTTTTGAGGCAGGGTCGCACTGTGTAGCTCAGGCTGACCTTGCAGTTGCATTGTAGCCCAAGCCGGCCTTGAACTCACAATGCTCCTCCTACCTCAGCCTCCCGAGTGCTGGGATTAAAGGTGTGCACCACCACGCTGGCTCCTCTTTTTTCTTGTATGTATCAAAGCTCATGCTGAACAGTGAATTCTTGGTTGCAAAAGAGGGTTTATCTTTTCTACCTATCCATAAGTCTTAGTCCAACTAACTTTTTACTTTTTTTTCTTTTTGAGACAGGTTCTCCCTTTGTAGTGCAGGCTGGCCTTGAACACATGGTAGTCCTCCTGCTTCAGCCTCCCTAAGTGCTGGGGTTACAGGCCCTACTACACTTTTTAATATTAAAATTCTTTCTGATTTAAATGTATGCTAGCTCTGAAGATGAAGTGGATGTACTTTTACACGGAACCCCTGACCAGAAACGAAAACTCATCAGAGAGTGTCTTACTGGAGAAAGCGAGTCCTCCAGTGAAGATGAATTTGAAAAAGAAATGGAAGCTGAGTTAAATTCCACCATAAAAACAATGGAGGACAAGCTCTCTTCTCTTGGAACAGGTACCCTTTTGCTTCAGTTTTCATATATATTATAAGCTCCATAAGGGCAAAAAATTTTTTTGCTGTTTGGTTTCTCTAGCACTTTCTACAGTTCAAGAAATACTTGTTAGTGAAGGGTAAATGTGTTTGTCAACCGAACTAGAGTTTTCTTTGATGACCGTGGGGAAATATCATGTGTTGTTGGTGGAAGACTAGTTAGTGTTGCTTACTTGTAATTTCTTTTGGTTTTTGTTTTTTGAGACAGGGTCTCACTTTGTACTGTAGGCTGGCCTCGAACTCGGGGCAATTCTCCTCCCTCAGCCTCCTGAATGCTGGGATTATAGACATGTGCCACCATGCCCTGCGTTACTAGCATAAGTTCCTTTTGTAGTTTTTACTTTAGGATTAACAAAAAAGACTCAAATTTATGAAAGTAAGCCGGGCGTGGTGGTGCATGCCTTTAATCCCAGCACTCGGGAGGCTGAGGTAGGAGGAGCGTTGTGAGTTCAAGGCCGGCTTGGGCTACAGCGCGACTGCAAGGTCAGCCTGAGCTACAGAGTGCGACCCTGCCTCAAAAAACCAGAGCCGGGAGTTTGGCTCAGTGGCTTACACGCCTGTCAGGCAGGCGCGAGGTTGTGAGTTCAATCCCTGGTGCCGCAAAAAAAAAAAAA
>RJWM01048997.1:0-11271 GCA_004363535.1 Dasyprocta punctata
CAAGCACTCTTCTGCCTTCCGATCTCAGGGAGATAGTTTGATTAGACCACTTTTGACTTACCTCAATAGAATATGTAGACTGAAGAAAAGCAAGATATTTTTATGATCTTGATGTGTTTCCCTATACTTTCAAGAATAAAAAATGTTACATATTGTATCAGGTAATATGCTATGTACCCCCAAGTCCTCATATACCAGAGGAGTGGGGTCATTGCTGTGACTATTCCTGACCATGTGGTTCGAGAGCCTTTGGAAATGGCTTGCGGGGAAAGTTTGAAAAGGTTCAGAGATGTCATCTACATACATAGAACTGGAACGGCTTAGGTTGTTCTGTATGGGAGATTCTGGTCAGAGTCCAGGAGATCAGAAGCCTGATAGAAAGCCCGCTGGTAAAGACCAGGCTCGGGAGGTTTCTGCTGGGAAGAAAAACGGCATTGGGTGTTAAACTCCACACGATGTCTGCATTTTGCCCTTGCCCGGAGACTTTGCCTAAGACTGAGATTAAAGACGATAAATTTATTAATCTCGCAAAAGAAATCTCCAGGCAGTCAAAAGTTAAAATGGTGGCCTGGCTTTTGTTGGGGGCTCTTAGCCAGGTTTATGTTACAAATAAAGAGCAAGGAGCCCAGCGAGATAATTTAAAACCTTGTGAGTTTGGCCAGGAAGTTGTGGACTTTAAAGATGGAGCCGAGACCTTAATTGCTGAGAAGAAACAAAAAAATAAAAAAGATGGCCTGGGGGCATCCTGGGAAGCAGTGGGTCTCCAGCCTTTACAACCTCAGACCTTCAAAAGTAAAAGAGTTTGCTTGGAGAAAAAAGCCACAGAATGCCCTATCCCGGAGTGGCGACAAAAATCCACAGATTGCCCTGTCCTAGAGTGGTGACAAAAAGCCACAGAGTGCCTTGTCCTGGAGTGACGACAGAGGCCACAGGAGGTTTTAAAAGGTACACGGCAGCACCATGTCCCAAAATGACAATGACCACGCCAGATTCCAGAATGGTGGCATAGAAAAGCTGTTCCTCACAATCAGGTTCAGAGAGCTCAGCGATCCAGGCAGCCAACCCCTACAGCCAAGAGAAAAAAAAAGTCTGGCAACTGCTCCAGCCTGCAGCAGACCTTGGCGGTATCCATGTGGCGCTGGTTTTAAGTACAAAAAAAGGCTAAGGCAACTTCTGCCTCGCCTGCAGAGAACAATATGTAAAGATATAAGGGTAAAGTCAAGAAACATAGATTGTCCAAGAAAAGCTATGGAAGGTGCTGCAGGTGTGGAGTCACTCAAGCCTGTTGGACTTTGTAACCAGATTACTTCAGATGCTGAGCAGAAAACTCCAGGACTTAATGTTTGCCCTGCTGGATTTTGGACTTGCTTTGGTTCCAATGCTTTGTATTCCCCTGTTTGTAACTTTTGGAATGGTAATGTTTATCTTGTGCCTTTATATGTTAAAAGTGCTTAACCTTGTTTTCATTTGTACAGGGGGTTACAGTAAGAGTTTGCCATAGATCTCAAAAGACATTTGGGACTTGGACTTTTCAGCAATGCTAAAACTGTTAGGACTTTGGCAACTCTTAGAGATGGACTAAATGTCTTTTGTATTAAAAATGTATATAAGTCCTTGGGAGTCCAGGGGTGGAATGTATTGGGTATACTATGTACCCCCAAGTCCTCACATACTTTTGATGGGGCTGAGTCTGACACTTGTGATCAGTTTGTTGTCTAGCACCAGGATTAATGACGTGACTGCTACACCTGCCCAGGGGTGGAGCTGAGATACAGTGTTAGGGAAGGCGGGTCTTCCTCTTGCACTTCCTCTGCTGGCTCTCTCTCTCTCTCTCTCTCTCTCTCTCTTCAGCATGGCTTGCGTCTTGCAGCTTGCAGCCACCATGAACGGCTGCCTTGGAGCCAACTTATGAACTGAAACTCCTGAGAAACTGTAAGAATAAACCTTTCCTTCCCTAATTTGGGATGTCAGGTATTTCATCTTGACAAAGAGTAAAAAGTAACTAAGACACATATACACTGGATAAGAGACAGACTTGGAATAGAGCATTGGCGTGGATGACAGCTAAATAAGCATCCCCTAGGATCCTTTGGGAGGCCTAAGATGAGAGCAAGAAAATCACAAGGGCTTGTATTCTGTTATGGGAGTCCAGATTCTGTGACAGTAATCATCAAAAAGTGGTCCTGAAGAAGCCACATAGTATAGTGGTAATGTTTGAGCTCTGGCACTGCTGCCAACATCCAGCAAAAATCATTGCTCTAGATTACCGTAGGTAAATAAAAGAATGTGGCCAGTTATTTGTCTTCAGTAAAATGTCCTCTTTGTTTTGGTAAAGGGTTGTTCATGAGTTGTTCCCAAATTTTGTTAATATTCAGTTGACATTTTTTTTATGCCATTGTTGCTGGTGAATTCACTACTATAGACAAGATTGTACAGTACTGACTGGCAATTAGTTTCCTATCTGTGCCAGTACCTGGATTGCCTGTGGGTCATAAAAAATGACCAAAACATTCTCAAAGAATTGAGCAATGGGCCAAAGAATTCTCAAACTCCACCACAAAGAACAAACAGAAAAATGAAAAGACAAAGCAGTAAAATCCCTCCCAAAACTACCAACCCCTCTCCCCAAATCAGTACCAGAGGCACAGGGGGAGGAATCAAAAGATATAGAGAATATAGCTCTGAAAGGGTGCAAATAGGTGTAAAGCAGTTCTGTAAGGTGATTAACAGATTTAAAGAATATATAATTGATCACATAATGACTACAATAAAGCAAATGATCAACTAGCCTAGAGAAGACACTAATAAACATATATTGGAGCTAAAGAAAGAGATGCAATACTAAAAGGTCCAGCATAAAAAAGAATGGGAGTCTGTAAGGAAACTCCAAATAGAAATCCAAGAATTTAAGAACATGATTCAAAGTATGAGTGTTAGACCTACAGGACAGGGCTGTGGTCAAGGATCAGTTAAGGACAGATACCTTGAAAGCAACAAGGGATTATAAAAAATGGATCCAACAGCTTCTAGATGACTCAAAGAGAGCTAATATAAAAGTAATTGGCTCTGTATAAAATTGATGGGAGAGAAAAGTCTCAACAGAAAAGGGATGCAAGTCTTGTTTATATTTCGTGTATAAAACAGTCAAATGTTCATTGAAAAAAATAGATTCAGCAAAAAAAAAAAATCAGAAGACAGCCAGCAGGAATAAAAATCTGTTTACACAAATAATAGAAGAAAACATTCCAGGTACGAAAAAGAATATACCAATAAGAGAAGAATACAGATAAGTGAAGAATATACAAGTCTAAATAGCATGATCAAAAGAAACCACTCCATATCACATAGTAATTGAAAAACCAGAAATA
This sequence comes from Dasyprocta punctata, assembly GCA_004363535.1. Taxonomy (NCBI): domain Eukaryota; kingdom Metazoa; phylum Chordata; class Mammalia; order Rodentia; family Dasyproctidae; genus Dasyprocta; species Dasyprocta punctata. Next base: position 3,369 of record RJWM01048997.1, read on the forward strand.
CAACACAATAATATTTTTTTGGTTTAATCAAATTAAATTAAGTATTTATTGATGGAGTGATATTTTTGCCTAGAAAGGGTATGAGATGACTTTCAAAAATACATATAAGATTTTAGACTAGTGGATGAGAAGACAGGGAGAAAGGAAAGTAAAAACAGGAGAGATAAAATGGCACTAAAAATAATGACTACACCCAAAAGGTAGAGTATGCAGGCTCTGTGTTTGTTGTAAGAATTGCCTCTCAACTTTTTTTTCTTCCTTAATTTTTATGTTTATTAGTACATATTTGTAGTACATAATGATCATATTCTTTGGAACATTGGTGCATGTACAGAACACAAATTAATCCTTTTTTCATCCCCTTCTCCCTTTCTGTCCACCTTTCTCTATCTTATGGCACTCTTTTCATTTACAAAAGATCTGTCTCCCTACTTCTCATTATCTGTCATTTATTTTGCTCTTTGTCTTTATTTTGGATACATAAGTGTAAATATCATTCTTATGTAAGAAATCATGTGATATTTACATTTATGTATCTAATTTATTTCATGTAGCATCAGTACTACTCTCCCATGAAGAAGAATAAATGACGCCTTTAATCCCAGCACTCAGGAGGCTGAGGTAGGCGGAGCGTTGTGAGTTCGCGGCTGGCTTGGGCTACAACGCGAGCTCAAGGCCGGCCTGAGCTACACAGTGCGACCCTGCCTCAAAAACTAGGGCCAGGAGTTTGGCTCAGTGGCTTAAGAGCCTGTCTGGCAGGTGTGAGGTCATGAGTTCAAGCACTGGTGCCGCAAAAAAAATTAAAAAAAAAAAAAAAAGAAGAATAAATGGGTCATTTGTAGGAAAATGATTGCACCTTGAGACCACAATAATAGAATCTTAAAGGTTGTTAGAGAACAATTGCCCATTAAGGAAAATCTATTAGAATTACAACAGATTTCTTAGCACTAACCTTAAAGCTGATGAGAGTTTGGAATGAAATGTCTGAAGCTCTTAAAGAAAACAACTTCCAATTCAGACTGTTATATCCTGCAAAATTATCATTCAGAATTGGTGAAGAAATAAGATAAAGAAAATAAAGAAAATCTAAAGAAATTTATGACCACCAAGCCAACACTCCAAAAATTCTCAAGGATATCATATCATAGGAGACAATGAAGCTGACCATACCATTAGGTCTAATAAAATAAACACATTAAATAGAAGGAAATAATTAAGAAAATGAAAATTAATACAGTGAAGGAATAAGCCAATACCTATCAATCATAACTAGCAATGTGAGGGATATCCACACCTCATTGTCACAAATAGATCAACTAAGTAAAAAGCCAACAAAGAAATATCACAGGTGAACCAAACCTTTAAGCAACTGGATTTAATAGACATACACAGAGTGTTCCACGCAAACAACAGGATGCATTCTTTTCTGTTGCACATGATACTTTCTCCAAAATAGAACATATACCTTAGGCAAAAAGGAATAAAATATTTACTATGCATATTATCAGATCACATTCCAATGAAACTAGAAATGAGTAGGAAAAGAAGTCACAGGAACTATGCAAACATGTGAATATTAAACAACACTCTTAAATAACCAATGTATCACACAGAAAATTAAGGAATAAATATGAATGTTCCTAGAATTAACTGATAATGCCAGTACAATACACGAGAATTTATGGAATACAATGAAAGCAGTCCTATGAGGAAAGTTTAAAGGATAGAATGTCCACATCAGAAAAATAGAATAAGCCTAATTAAATAATCTAATGATGAATCTCAAAGTCTTGGAAAACCAGAATAATATAAACCCAGAATTGATACAAGAAACAAAATTAATAAAATTAAGACTAAAAATATACAAAGAATCAACAAAGAGCTGATTCTTTGAAAGAATAAGTAAGATAGACAAACCTTTTGCCAATCATACCTAAAAAAGAAAGAAAAGACACAAATTAGTGCAATTAAAAATAAAAAAAGTGAAATCACAATGGACACTGACAAATTATTGGCAATTATTTCACAAACATACATGTGAAGGAATAACATACATGTGAAGGAATAAAAAATTATTAGCAACTACTTCAGAAACATACATTAGAAGCAACTTATTATGGCTTATATCTAGATGCCCCCCAAAAAAACTCATGTGCTCATAGGTGGGGCTTTTCAGAGGTGGCTGGATCTAGGATGTGTCAAAATTGGTTTAACATAGATCTGATATCAATAAAGGAAGCCTCAACCTGGGTGTGAGTGGGACCACTCAAAAGGTTTGTAGCTTGCGTGAGATAATAGGGAAAGGGAAGCTTGCTATTTGCTGCCTCCTGCCTCCTGCCTCCTCTGCCATGGTCTGTTTTCTCCTCTGTGATGTCCATGTGCCATGCCACCCTACCTTGGAGACAGCTAACAATGGACTGAAACTTCTATAAACTGTAAGTTGAAATAAAAATTTCCATCTTATCTTGTGGGTGTTGGTTATTTTGTCTTAGTGACGAGAAAAGTAAGTAAAACAAAACTGAAGAAGTCAGATACATATAAATTGCCAAAACTGAACTAGAAAGACTTAAACATCTTAAACAGTCTAATAAAAGGTAGTAAAATTGAAACTGTAATTTTAAAAAAAGCAACTACTAACTAAGAAGAGCCCAGGACCTGATGAGTTCCCAGCATAATTTTACAAGAACTTCAGGTGAGATCTGACACCAATACTCCTCAAGCTTTTCATGAAATTGATAAGGAAGGAGTACTTCTAAAATTATTTATGGAAGTGAACATTATCTTGATCCCAAAACTAGACAAGGTTCTAACAAAACAAGAGAATGACAGGTTAGTTTCACTAATGAACACATGGGCAAAAATTCTTAACAAGCTACTGGCAAGGAGAATGCAAAAACACTCTAGGCTTCATCCTAGGGCTGAAAAGATGGCTCAGCACATGCAAACTAATAAACGCAGTTCATATTCTTTACAAAAAAAGTTAAAAATCACATAATCTCAATAGATGCAGAAAATAGCCTTTACAAAGTTTAAAATCCAGTCATGATAAAAACCCTGAAGAGAGTAGCAATAGAAAGCTTTATCCCAGCATTGTAACAGCTATTTATGATTAACATATTGCCAACATCTTATTAAATTGGGGAAAGCAAAAAACCTTCCCTCTCAAATTAGGCCCAGGACAAAGTTGTCCATTATTACCATTCCTGTTCATCATGCAACTTGAAACATTAGCTGGAACAGTCAGGCAAAACAAAAAAAGAAAAGTGATAGGTATAGGAAAAGATGAAGTCAGAATATCATTATTTGCAGATGACATAATCCTTTACTTACAATACCCAAAAAACTCCACCAAAAGACTCCTAGAACTGATAATGAAATTCAACAATGTAGCAGGATATAAAATAAAAGAGTGCACAAAAATTAGTAATATTCCTATATACTCATAATGAACTCACTGAAAAAACAATTAGAAAAACAATGTCATGTACAAAAGCATCAAAAAATGAAATACTTAGGTATTGAACTAATTAAGGAAGTAAAAGACCTCTATAATGAAAATTATATCAGACTGAAAAAAGAAATCAAGAAGAAGAACTCATAAAATGGAAAAGTATCCCCTGTTCCTGGATAGGCAGAGCCAGCTCAGTCAAAATGGCTATACTTCCAAAATAGATACACAGATTTAATGGAATCACAATTACAATACCAATGTCATTTCCCACAGAGTTAGAGAAAAGAATCTTGAAAATTATATAGAGTCAAAAGCTATCCTGAATAACAAAAGCAGGAGGCATAACAATCTAAGACCGGAAACTATGCTATAAATGTACAGTGATTAAAACAGCATGGCATGGACACAAAAGTAGGCATAAATATCAGTGGAGCAGAACAGAAGCAGCCAAAACAAACCTGGGCAGATAAAGCTATTTAATTTTTTGGCAAAGGAGCCAAACACATACGTACACTGGAGGAAAGACAGTTCCTTTAATAAATTATACTAGGGAAATTGGATGCCCATATGCAGAACACTGAGTCTAGACCCATATATACAACCATGTACTGAACTAAAATCTAAATGAATCAAAGGTCGAGATGTTAAAACAGAAACAATCCATACACTGGAAGACAAAATAAATACAATTCTTGGAGACATATACATAAGCCACGATTCTAAACAGGATCCCTGTGACATAGGAAGTAATACCAAGAATCAACAAATGGAATCATATCAAATTTAAAAACTGCACAAGAAAGGAAACAGCTAGCAGAGTGCAAAGACAACCTACAAAATGAGAAAAAAAAAAATTGCCAGCTATTCCCTGGACAGAGGACTAACATTAAAAATGTGTAAAGAACTAAAAAAAAATTAGATTTCCAAAAATAAATGACCCAATCAAAACATGGGCAACAGAAATAGACACTTCTCAGAAGTACAAATGGCCAATAAATACATGAAGAAATGATCATCATTGCTGGCCACCAGAGAAATGCAAATTAAAGCTATGCTGAAATGCCATTTTATCCAGAAACCATAGCCATTATCAAAAAAATCTAATAATGACACATGCTGGTGAGGATATAGGAAAAAGGAAGCTATTATTGGTAGGCATGTAAACTAGTACAACCACTGTGGAAATCAGTGAGGAGTTCTCAAAAAACTAAAAGTAGAAATTCCATTTGATCCAGCTACCTCCCTTGTATTATCTTCCCAAAAGAGTTAAAATCATCATATTTCAAGGATACATGCCTACCATGTTTTCAGTAGCACAATATTTAATAGCTAGCTTTTGTGGTACCAGTGATCAAACTCCCAACCTTGTGCCTGCCAGGTAGGCACTTAAGTCACTAAGCTAAACTCCTGGACCTATTTTTTTTGAGACAGGGTCGCACTATGTAGTTCAGGCCGGCCTTGCTCATGTTGTAGCCCAAGCTGGCCTCAAACTCACAACACTCTGCCTACTTCAACCTCCTGAGTGCTGGGATTAAAGGCGTGCACCACCACGCCCAGCTTAATAGCTAGATTTTTGAACCAGTGTATATGTTCACCAACAGATGAATGGACAAGAAAAACGCGGTATATGTATATGGAGTACTACACTGCCATAAATAAAAATCAACTTGAGGCCTTCATAAGTAAATTGATTCAATTTGAGAACATAGTCTTACCACCATAAATCAGACACACATGGTTTCTCTTATGCGAGAAACACTATATACCACTGAAGAATAATGAGTAAAATAGGAGAGAAAAAAATAGGAAGTAGAGACAAGTTCAAATACTTCCCCAAACTACATATGTAGTTGTTTTAAAAGTATTTCACTATGTATGCTTATTTTTTTCATTTATACTAACAGTTTATACTAATTTATTTTTTAAAAGGGTTGGTGTTATTGTCTGCTTATTTCTTTTTTATAAAAATCTTTTTGGTTTATGTCTAGTACCGAGTAACTACTTTGAAGGCAATGATACACAGAGTAATAACTATTATTATTCTCTTATTATGTGGTTTTGAAATTTTTTATCTTCTCATAAAATAGATAATTTATATATGAATATATAACATATCCTTAGAGATATCTTGTAGTCATTCTTTAACAACAGTAAAATTACACAAATGAGTAAAGAATTTAATTCAAAAATTTATATGAAAGATAAAACAAATTTAATGAAAGGAAGTGAATAAAGTTAGAAGCAGAAAATGTATAAGTAAAGAACCAGTAACTCAAAGAACAAGTTCTTAAAGAAAATACTGAATTTTTCTGGCAAATGTAATCTTGAAAAAGAAACTGGAGAATACAAATTCACAAATTAATTTTAAAAAACAGAAAAATGGATATGACTTGCGAAGTGTAGTATACATTACCAATCCTTACATAAAATATTATAAAATTGTTCAGAGATAAAGCATAAAGCAAACAATCATGGAACAAATGAAAAGTTACCAAAGAATATGTTTCAAAAGAGGAATGTAAGCTAGTTATGGTTTTATAGACTAGTTACAATATTTAAATGTATTTATTTTATAAAAATATTTTTCATCATTGAAAATTATGGAAAATTTTATAGTTCTTTTTATACAATGAGCCTAATCCTTAATATCTAACAGAAGCAAACAAAGCGTATAATTTATGATGCAGTAAAATAGAAACAAATTTGAGATTATCACAATTAATTTATATGTGAATTTTTCTGCATAAATGTTGCAGAGCTATAAAAGGTTAAAATACAAAGATATAAATATTATCAACAGAAATTCTGAACTCTTAAATTACAGTTAAATTCAGTAGTTTATTGAAAGAAATGATACAAGAACAAGTAGGATATAGTTTAAAAACCTTACACTTGCATGTTTTCTTAGTAAGAAATGTAATAATATATAGCCTCAAATGAAAAATTATGCACTTCATTAGTTATTTGATGAATATCAATGCATTATATACAAAAGTTTGAACCAGAAATAGAAAGAACACATAACATGCAAGAAAGTGTTTAATACTTGATGAGAAGATAAGAATAAAATAATAAAATTAGATGAAGATTTGAATTATTGCCACTATTTTTAAAGCCTTTTTAAAGCCTTGTTTTGAGAGTTGATCAATAGCATAAACAAGAAGTGAAATATTTAGCAACTACAAAGGAGATATAAGATTATTATTTAGAGTGTTTGACATTTGACTAAAAAAATGAAAAGAACTAACTGGAAAATCTTGCATAGGTAATAAAATGCCTAGAGATAAAATAAACATGTAAAAACCAATAGCTGCAGTGAAAATAAATTTAGCATCCATGACAGAAGGCAAAGCACATTGTACAGCAATATGCAACAGAATTGTATAAGACAAATCAAAAAGCCAATATAGCCAATATTCTGCAACAAAATAAATTCTCTAGTAAATTAAAAATTTTAATACAAGTCAATAAAACTTCGTCGAGGTGTTGTTGTTGGTTTGTTTTTAAACTGACATATGTTTGTAAAATTCATTTCAAAAACTGCAGGCCTGCCTGTATTGACCTGAGAGAAACTTGTTCGATAGCTTTGATTGTCTGCTTCTGGGCAAGCTTGAGGCTAACAGTCAGAAATTAAACTAGTGTAAGAAATAAATTCTATTTTTACTTCCCCAAACCAGTGACTGAGAAATTCATGCCTACTATATGTTAATTGAATAAGTGTATGCAACCTTTGGTATCTTCTCAGTTGTACTTAGAATGAAATCCAAACTCTTCCAAGGTCCACAAAACCTTGAATGATCTCCTCCCTAGTTACACCTCTCCACTCATCTCTCTTCATCTCCTTCAATCCACAATATTTCAGCAGAGAGAGAGGAGGTCATCATGGAGACCACAGATTCAGGTTGAAACCATCATGCTCTTAATGAGCAAGTAAAGGGGGCAACTTACTCAGCCTCTCCAAACTTCTTCCTGTAATGGAAATAATGTTAAATAGAAATACATAAAACTGCCTTGCCTGAGATGATAGTGTGCTACCATGAAATAGGATTAGGGGAAGAAAAGTTGAGCAGCTGCCCTTCCATTGTTCACTTTCTCTTGTCCTTTCACTTTTATTATTTTATTATTGGTATTACTAGTATTTATTATTCATATTATTGGTTATTTATTGTTTATAAATTAATAACATTTATTTGTTTTATCATTGGTGTTCCTTTCTTCCTCCTGTTTGATCTGCATCCTTTCAACTATAGATGATACCAGAAGAGTTCTCTGGAAATTTAAGTCTGATTCTATGAGAAATTTGTTCAGTAAAAAGTGGCACAGGTCTGATGGAACCAGAGAAGCCAAGAATCTTCAGTATACTCTGCAAGCTTTCTCTAAATTATCATCACCGTTTCCTTGCTCTCTCTCTGTCTCCTTTAAAAGTCCTGGAACCAAAAAAAAAAAAAAATA
>RJWM01048998.1:0-11263 GCA_004363535.1 Dasyprocta punctata
TCCAGAAATTCAACACAAAAACAAAATATTAAAAGCAATTAGAGAAAAGAGACAGATTACCTACAAAGGAAGGCCCATCAGAATCACGACAGACTTCTCAACACAAATCATCAGGTCAAGAAGAGCTTGGAGTGAAATATTTCAAGCCCTGTAGGTAAATAACTTCTAACCCAGATTAATGTACCCTGCAAAATTATCTTTTAAAATCAACAGAGAAACAAGATACTTCCACGACAAAGAACAACTAAAGGAATTTATGTCAACCAAGTCAACCCTACAAAGAATACTGAAGGACATTCTAGAGAGAGATAAAGAAGCCCACTGCTCCAGAAAAAGCAACAGAGAGATACCACCGAGCAGGGCAGACAAATGAATAATCCATCAAAGGGATTTAAGTCCAGTATTGTTTTCAATGAGCTGTTTAGTTTAATCCTATTCTACCTTGACCGGCCTATCTTTATCTTAAATGATGACAAAGACAGCTATTGTAAAAATAACAAAATTTATAAGGGTAGCTGTCAGTGATATATGATCACCTTGCTTCAAAACCAGGTATTACTTTTGCTGCTCTATTCTGAGGGATTTTAACCTATCTTAATATGACTGTGTTATATCAGATGATATAGGCAACTGCCTTGAAGCTAACATGAGGCATTATAGAAATCAACGTTGCATTACTATGTATTGCCTCCATTACCTTATTTGTTATTGGTTTTATTCCGCACTATTTCGTTCGACTATATTTGGCCAATTGGTAAGGGCATTTAGTTTGAAGACAATAAGAGGTATTACAAGGGGAACCAAGGAAGGAAGGTATGGAAAAAAGGCATAGTCTTATATAAGGGTATTCATAAGATAGTTTAAAAGTCTATACTACTAAATGTATTAACTGGTGAGAGAGAACAGTTGATATTCATAAGATCAGATCAATCCTACATGTCTTTACCTGTCAATCTGAACAGCCTCCTTAATGGTAACAATATACAACGTTGCAACCACTGTAAAATTCCAACCATCTAAACTCCTAAACCTGTAATTTTACAGTATCGGATATGTTGTTGTTGTTGTTTGTTAATCTCTTTAGTTTTTTGTTTCTTTTATGTACGACCGTTCTTTTATCCTTCATTGGTTTCACTCTGAACTATTTCGCTTGATTATATTAGACCTGATGTTATGGGTAGTTATTTCAATGATAACAAGAGGTATTCTAAGGGGAAAGGAAGGAAGGAAGGGAAAAGGAAAAAGACATAAATTTATAAATATGCATAAATAAGACAGTTTAAAAAACTGTATTACTAAATACAATAGCTATTGAAAAAGAAAAGTTAATACACTTGAATTGATAAATCTTACATGTCTATATCTGTCAATATGATTAACCCCTATGAAGGTAACGATATGCAATATTGTAACTACTGTCAAACTTCAGCCACCTCAGTGTGTAAACCTACAATGTTATCGTATTAGATCTGTTGTTGTTGTTTGTCTGTCTTTTTTGATTTTTGTTTCTATCTTCTGTATCTACTTTCTCTTAAATAAAAAAATTAAAAAAATAAAAAATAAAAAGATTGAAAATTGCATTAGCTTTGTGTCCCTTTCAATATTTATGTTCTATTGTTTCTTATTTTGTTATATTGTCCAGAGTTCACAAGAGATGAAAAAGAATGGCCGTGACTTCAAGCATCCTAATCTTATTCCTGACTTCAGATGAAAAGCCTTATTAGAAAGATGTAGGTTGTTGGTTTGTAAAATATGCTTGCACCCTGCCAGGATTTCTGACCCACAAGAGATGACAAATGATTATTGTCACTTCAAACCACAAAGTTTGGGGTTAATTACACAAGACGTGCACCAGCAATCCATCTTTCCCCACTGATTTAAGAGACCACTGTTTATAAACTTCTAGATGTATGTGGGCATATTTATAAATGCTTTTGTATTTCATTATCTATTTAGTAGTATCTGTTGAGTAAAGTTTCTCTTTGTTTTATATAGTATATATAACACAGTCATGCACTGTGGTGACAACTGGTCACCAACAGACGGCATGTGCCACAGTGGTCCCTTTCAATAATACCACCTAGCGATGCGATGGCCATTTCCATTTGTGCACATAATACACTCACCCCTTAAAGTTTGTACAATGACCAAATCACCAAGTGACACATTTCTCAGAATGTACCCCCTCAGTAAGCACAGTATGATGTTAGTACACACATAACTAAAGTTACAGTAAAATATTGAAGATCAAATCTCTGTTGCTTAGCACAATGGACCTCTTTCACATTCACAGGATTTGCATGGTGGGTCAGTCACTTTTCTGGGACAGTTGTCTTCTGTGCAGACATTTCAGTGACATAGGCTGCTTCTTTGTCGTGATGCTGCCATGTTCATACATGGTCTACAGATGAGTGAAGGAAAAAAAAAAGAGCTAGAGAGTCTGTCCCCAGGATCTTGAATAATTTGACCTAGAAGTGACACCTTTGCTGCCTATGAGCCAGAACTAGTGCCACCAACAGGGCGAGGCCTGAGCAATGTGGAAGAACACATGGATACTGAGTGAGCAGCAAATGTTTTTGCCACTCTTTCCATTATTTTTTATTTTTCCAGAAATTTCAGTACATCAGTTCTGGCAAATTTTAGAATCCAACATATTAAATTTTAGTTATTTTTTTAAAAAATCAGAACTTTTTATTGAGGAGAAGTAGGAAATAAACTAAAACAAGGAGGGATCTGAAAGGAACCTTACTTTATATTATTTTATTTTTGGTGCTTGAGTTGGAACCCAGGGCCTCAAGCATGCCAAGGAGGAGCTCTATCACAGAACCACACCCCCAGCCCTCTGAATTTGTTTTATACCATTGGATATTTTTATTCATCGCGCCATTCCTATTAACCAATACTCTTTGGCTCCTAATTGAGTATTAGGAATCACAGTTCAATATCTAGTTCATTTAGAGTAGGCCATCACTAATTTCTGAATCTAAAGGCTGAGGGAAGGCAGCGGCATTTTAACATTTCCTTATGATTTCTTCTCAGAGTGCTAAAGAAAATAATAGCGATCTGCAGTGGAAAAATCGTATCTGAAGCATCATTGCTCCCTCATTGAAGCACTGGTCTGAGAAACTTGTGTTTAGAAGAGAATATAGACATATCATGTGAAGTGAATGTCCAATAATTTAAGAGTTCTATAGTTTTAGGGAAGAAGAGAGTAAAATATAGCCTAATTAAAGATAATATAAAAGGCAGGCATGCTTGAGAGGTGAGGCAAGGATCCTGAGCTTGAGGCCAGCCTGGGCTCATAGGGAGTGCAAGGCCACCCTGGACTACATAGCCAGAACTTGTCTCAGGAGGAAAGAAGCCCTACTCAGAAATCTTTGAAATAATTTAAATGGAAATCTCTAACAAAGTAGGCAACTGACGGACTTTTGTCAAGTTCTTGTTGATTTGGTAGAAAATTCTCTTAGGGGAGAAAGCTGTGCTTTTATTCTTTGTGTCTTTGTCATCACCTGTATCTGTGTGTGCAGAGGTATTCCTTGTTGCCTGTGAACATGGACCTTCAGGTCTATCTCAGGTTTACCGCATGCAGTGAATCACAGGTGTCATTCTGAGGTCACATTCTGTTTGAGTGTCCCTTCTTTCCTTCGTGTAAGCAAGCAAGAAAGAGTTTTCCTGGAATGGAGGTGAGCACTAGGTCTACTCAGACTTCTAAATATTGATTGACACAACCTGGGCAAGGATTAGTTTGTGGCCTTTTTCTGTTTCATATTTGCTGCCTATATGATCCAGCTTTTTTTTTTTGGTTTAGTTAAGTTTATTGGTACAATTTAGGTCTGCAAAATGATCACACTCATTATACAGAATTTGTATCTTTACATGTTGTATCTTGATTCTTTTTTTTTTTTTTTTTTTTTTTTTTTTTTTGGCACTGCCAGACAGGCACTTAAGCCACTGAGCCAAATTCCCAGCCTTAGTATTTTTTTTTTTTGAGGCAGGGTCTCACTATGTAGCTCAGGCTGGCCTTGTGCTTGCATTGTAGCCCAAGCTGATCTCGAACGCAAGCACTCGGAAGGCTGAGGCTTCTCCTGCCTCAGCCTCCCGAGTGCTGGGATTAAAGGCGTGCGCCACCATGGCCGGCTTTTTTGGGGGGAGGGGGAGCTAGGGAGGGGGGAGGTGGAAGGGAAGGAAGGGAAAAAATGAGAAAAGAAGGATATGATGAAAACAGAGCTTTGTGAATGAGGAGGTGAAAAGGAGGTTTGAAAGGAGGGGCAGGAATAGAAAAAAAAGAGGAATCAAGGTATGATCTGGTTTTGGACTGGGGAGTGTGGCGCAGTGGTAGAGCACATTCCTGGAATGCATGTGGTCCTGAATTCAAACCCCAGTACCAAAAAGACACAGCCACAAAAAGTCATCAAGATGATCCAGTTTCATGTCTTTCAAAGGCACCTACATGTGCTTCCTCGACAATTCATGTTTGCAGCCCACATCTCTGTCCTGAACTCTCGGTGCCATTTACCTGTCTATTTGGGTGTAAGGTAGACGTTTCCCCACCAGAAGCCTGGATTCTGCGTCCTCTTTGCCTCTACTCCCATGGCGCATTCCTTCAGCCTTCCTTATTTCTGTCAGTGACACAACAATTCAATCATTTGTTCAGGATAAAAACTTCTACACCCTCTTTGAGTCCTCTTTTTCCCCCTCAAACCAGGTTCTTAGGAAATCTACACTCAGAGTATTCCAGAATCCAACAGTATTTCACCACTACCAGCCCAATCCAACTTTTCACTAAGAGATAAATGTTAATTTGTCCATGAATTAGCCCCTGCAGAGAGAGAATTGGACTCCCACTAATCTCCATAGAAACTAGCCCAGGCCAATACTTAAGGCAATCAATCCTGGTCAACCATGAGGCTTGGACTTCAGCCCTGCAAGCATGCCCAGATGGGGGCCGGTGTTTCTCCAGTCACGAACACTGATGTGGCAAATCCTGCTGTTGGTGTTCTGAGTCATACAGCTGCAACATGAGCTCGGATCCTTCCCTCGCTTCTGCAGACTGGAAGATGAGCTGACAAGATTGGGGTGCACATGGTTCTGCTATTTCATATTGTTATCATATTCTGGTCCCTGATCATCCCAGAGGAAAGACTGGCAGGATAGGAATGGAGCATGGTGCCACTGTATTGTAATGCTAATTGCATTCTGGACATGTGTCATATTACACAAACCCCACATCCCCAAAAGTCCTGTCCCTCTTCCACATCTGGTATCTGGAATGATGCTTCCAAGAATGTAAGAGGCAGTGGAGAACTTACATATCTGCAGTGAACACCGTTCTAGTAGGTCTGATCTATTTGCCATCCCAGCATCTGTCCTTGTTGCACAATAGATGCTCTATTATGTCCAAATCAGTGTTCTTGGCCTTGCATCTTACATCAACTGTACTTATCCTCTAATCTTTCACATTTCAATTAAACCTGAACACCAGTTGTTCAGACTAAAACCCTGACAGTCATTGCCAATTGCTCTTCTTCCAAACCATAAATTCAATCCATCAGCAAGTTCTGCAAGATTTCCACTTTCAAAATATAGTCAGAATTCCATCACGTTTCACTCCATTGGCATTCTAACAGACTCCCTATTTCCACAAAAGGCACAGGGTAATCTTTTATAAAAACGAATCGGGTCATGTCATCCTGTAGTTCAATTCTTCCCAGTGGTTTCCCATCACATTACATGGATGTCTAACCTTTTGCCTTGCCTGTATTGCTTGAGCTGTATTGCATGAGGAGGAATAGTCTTGAGTCACACACAAAATACATAGTTCATAAAGATAAGTGACAAGGCCCGGGGATATAACTCAGTGGCACAGTGCCTAGCTGGCAAGCACAAGGTCCTCAGTTTGATTGCCAGTACCCCCCAAAAAAAGATGTGACAAAACTTTATTTTTAATGTTTATACTTATTAGATTATTTTATGAAAAATGCAAGCTCAAGTTTAATAATTAAATAAGCAAACTTACACGTATGCTTCATAACAATTAATACTTGTCTTCACAGGCTTCATAGGTAGGTTGAAATACTGTTATCAGTAATCACCATGTTTTATTCACCAAGTAGTACAAACTCATGTAGCAAGACACATGTGAGTTGCCATTGGTGGGTGCAGGGGGTAGAGTTAGCACTATACTGTGCCCTCCCCTGCACAGCATTTTGTTGTCACCCATGCAATCCCCATGTGAACACCACCCAGTGGAGTCATGGAAAATATTACTAAAAACCACATAATAATGTTGAAAGTTTATGATCTTATGGGACCACGTTACTAGTATATGGCCCACGGGCCAAGGGTTGGCTACACCTTCATTAGAATACACTCAAACTAGCCAACGGTGGAGGCACATGTCTGTAAATCCAGCCCTCTGGGAGGCTGAAGCAGAAAGAGAGCAAGTTTAAATCCAGCCTAGGCAACTTAGAGACCTACAAAGACCGTGTCTTAAAAAAGAAAGGTGAAAAAAGGATTGGGAGTGTAGCTCATTGTGAAGTTCTTAGGTTCAATCTACAGTACTGGGGGAAAAGAAAGAAAGACAAAACAAAAGAGAAGAAAAGAAAGGAAGGAAGGAATGAAGCACTCTAACTGATATGCCCTTAGGTTCTATGTAACTTGACTCAGCTCATTTTATTTTACTCTTACTCTTGTTTGCTCTGCTCCAGTTGCAGTAACCTTTCTTTATCTCGAGCTTGCCAAGCTTGCTCCCCTCCCGTGGATGGCTTCTCTGCCTGGACCCATCCTCTCCCAGCGCTTGCAGGACCAACCTCACTTCTCTCATGTCTCAATTCAAATACCACTTTTTCCTGGGTTCATTTCCTGATCACCCCATGTAAAACAACATCCCCATTATTCTGTATCCCCTTATCCTTTTTTATTTTCTTTGTTACAATTATCACTACCAGAAAGTATAGTATTTGTATAGAAAGTATAATATATTTGTTTATGAGCTTGTGATCTGTCTCCGTAGTGGAAGGTTGTCTTCATGAGAGCTGGGACCTTGTCTGTCATATTTGCTACTTACTCTTTGCCACTCTGTCCCTAAGACCTAAAACAGAGCTTGACATTGCTCAAGAAAAAAATGAATAAGACAGTGTAAAAGGCTTGAAAAACCATTTCTCAGATATCTGGGAAAATCAAGGTCTATTTCTGCAAATATAATTATTCATCAATTCAGTAAGAAAAGGCAAGTTTTGTGCACTTAATGATTACTTAATAGATACAGATCGAATAAATTCACGCATAAAACGAGGCTGCCTTTATTCATCATGTGGAACAATTCTGAAGTATCTCTAAGCCAGTTACTTTTTTCTTGACTTAAATGCTAAATATTTTTAAGATTAATTTTTAATTGAAAAAGTCATAAATATGGGCCAGGAAACTGTTCAATATGTGAAAAAATTCTTTTGGGAAAAATAAAGAAGTGTCAAATGTAATGAGTGGTATCTTTTTTTTTTTTTTTTTGCCTGGGAGAAGATCAAGAAATAATATTTCTTTGAACACCCAGTCAATGACTATTCATCATTCCAAAAGTGTACGTTAATTATAAGTTGTCTGTACAAACTCTAAAAATGATTTTTTCTATGTGAGATTAACTTGAAGCAAGATTGAAACTGACTTTCCCCAAATTTGTTGAGCTACCAGAGAAAGTAGTGATTCTGAGACTGCAAAGTTAATTAAAAATGTATTTAAATGAATGTCACATTTTATACTAAAGGGAGAATTTCTTAATACTGTGAAGTTCAAGACTTTGAGAAAATAAGATTTGACAGGAGAGTCTATTATTTTATAGCAAAAATATAAGAAATTGAAGTTCAAATATGATGGAAATAGTTCCATTTCATTCTGTGGAGGGGTGATTGCTTCGTAGTCTGCCAAGAGTTTAATTTTCCTCATGATATGGGAGTCAAAGACCTTGAGTGTGTTATAACCAAGACCAGCTCACCATTTCCTTAGATATTCTCCTGAAGAGCCTTGGTGAACAATGCAGCAAAAATGTTTGAAATCCAAAAGAGTGGCAGTTCAATGTCTCACAAAACCTACACACAGGACCTCTTAAATTAGATTTCTTTAGCCATAAAACAGATGAAGTTAATAACGTTCTTGAAACTCCAGACTCAGTAAGAGTTTCCAGGCTAGGGCCACTGTGATGAAGTCGAGTTAATGATACAAATCCTGGAACTCTCTGAGAGGACCAGATCATCAATCTGGTTTGTTACCTCAGAGAGAGGGCTGATGGAATATTTAAATGGAATTTTAACAGGAGTAAATGGAAATACTTGTCTTTGGAGTTCAGAAAGTAGGCTAAGAACAGAATTGATAGGGAACTAACATTTGAATCATGCACTAGATAAATCACTCAGACATATTAATGGAGAAGAGATTTGAGGCTTGAAGAAATGGATCCTATAATATAATGAAGACTAAGAGAAGAAAGAATTTTCAGGAAGAGTTGTTCATTTGTGTCAGATATTGAGGAATCCTTTGAGACGAAGAATAGGACCTTTGAAATACAATGGACTCTGGGGTCCTTAACATAGAGCACCCCTCCAGTCTGACAGAGTATCAAGTGATGATTTTAATAACCTGATTTCTCACCTAGATAAGCCAGGGCTAATCTTATAACCATTGTGAAGTAAGACGACATACTTTGTTGAAAGAGTTGTTTCCTCCTTAAAAGCAAGTCCTTTTTCTCAACTGTTCTTTGCATTGTCTTGAATCTTTGCATTTTAATTTTGTGCACAAAATAAGTTTTCATTATCTTTATGGTGTAATTCGCAGGGAGAATTTATTTTAAAAGAGAAGGGATAGATAAAAATCTTAATTTTTCTATTACCCCAACAATGTTGCTTTTAAAGTGATTTTTACGAAGGTCAAAAGGTGCTTAAACTTTAGAGCTGAGAGGCTTTTTTTCTCCAGGCATCTTTTATAAACCAAAGATTGTCGCTGATTTATCCTTTGATGAGATATACAGTATGTTGTAAGAAAAGATGTCCTCTCAGTGCCTTGAAGGAGCTCATAAAATGATGGAAAAAATGCCAAAAGAGATTATTCATTGAAGTTAGCACATACCTAATGGTTCATTAACTTGAATGTACACTGTGAAATCATTTATTATATACATTGACTATGTACATTTATTGTGGCTGAAGACTGCTGTTTAGAATAGCTGGGGAGATTTTTGTTTTGTTTTCCTTTCCTGAAGTTGTCACCCAGTTCAGGGGAACATGCCATGGGTTTTTAAGTTGACTATTTTTTAAGAGCAGTTTAAAATTCACAACAAAATTAAGAAAGTGAAGGGAGTTTTCATGGATCCTCTGTCTCCACAAACACAACCGCCTCACCATGGGCATTCAGCACCATGGTGATGAATTTGTTACAAGTGATAAGCCTACATTGGCACATCATTATCACCTGAAGTACACAGGTTTAGATTAGGCTTCATTCTTGATGTTCTACATTGCATAAGTTTGGACAAATATATGATGAAATATATCCACCGTTGTAGTATGATACTGAGTAATTTTACTGCCCTAAAAGTCCTCTGTGCTCTGCATATTCACCATCCCTTCTTCTACCTAACCTTTGGCAACCACTGATCTTTTCATTATCCATACTTCTGTCTTTTCCAGACTGTCACACACTTGCAAGGATGGTTTTCAGCTAGGTTTCTTTCAACTAAGTAATACTCATTTAAGGTTTCCTCTGTCTTCAAAAGATTTATGAATGCTCAATCAGCACCAGAGATAATACTTAAGAATATTCTCGACAGAACAAATGAAACCATCAATAGAGCTAAAAGCACAGAGGAAACGAAAACTCCAAGTAAGGTCAATAGACAAGTGGCAATAAAAAAATGACAGGAAAAGAAAAATAAAGTATTCACCAACAGGTAAAGAAGGCAATGATCGTAAATAATCAATACATCTCAGTAACGTCTCTCAATGTTAATGGCCTCAACTCTCCAATTAAAAGACACAGATTGGGAGACTAGATCAAGAAATAGAATACAACAGTCTGTTACATTCAAGAAACTCATCTAATCAAAAAAGATATTCATAGACTAAAAATTAGAGGATGGTAAATAATATTTCATGCACTAGGGAACCCCAAACACAAGCAGGAGTAGTAATTCTAATATCAGACATGGTAAACTTCAAGTTACAACTGATTAGAAGAGACAAAGAAGGTCACTACATTAGTTAAGGGAACAATTCAACAAGAAGAGATAGCATAGATAAATATATATGCACTGAATGCTGCAGCACCTATCTTAATGAAACAAAAACTGCTGAATTTAAAAGATCAAATAAACACTAATGCAATCATAGTAGGGGATTTTTAACAGTCCACTTTTGCAAAGAGATAGATCATCTAAACAAAAAAACAATAAAGAAAAATCAGGGCTGAACCTTAACAGGGTTACCCTTGAACATATGGACTTAATGGATGTATATAGAGTATTCTACCCCTGTACAACACAGTATACATTCTTTTCAGCATTTTGGCATTTTGGCATTTTTTTTCCAAAATAGATCACATATTAGTCTATAAAGCCTGCTTAAGGATATATCAAATAATTGAAATTCCCCCCCATGCATACTATCAGACTGTTGTGCAATGAAAGTAGAAATCAACAACAGAAGAAATCTTGGAAAATGCAAAAGCTTCTAAAAAATTAACAACACACTCTTAAACAACCAATGCATCACAGAAGAAATCAAAGAAGAAATTAAAACATTTCTGCAAGTCAATGAAAATGACTATACAATCTGACAAAAACTCTGGGCCAGTATGTAAACAGTTTTAAGAGGAAACTTCATCACAATCAATGCTCATAGTAGGAAAACAGATCAAACTCAAGCAAATAACCTTATGAGAATTCATAAGCTACTTGAGAAACAACAACAAACCAGCTGAAAACAGAAATTAAGGAGAAAAATCATAAAGATGAGAGCAGAAATCAATGAAATTGAGACTAAACATCAGTATAAAAAATCAACAAATTGAAGAGTTGATTCGTTTTTTTTTTTTTGATTTTTTTTATTTTAAAGATAGTAAAATATAACAGAATGTAACAAATGAAGTCAATCTAAACAAAGCAGTAGGAGTGGTACAGAACTTCGAAGACCAATAATATGAGTACAATAGCTACTATAACATACCTTGCTATCTTCAAATTAGCTGACCATTCCAACAGATGTAGTAGGATTGAACCAAA
>RJWM01048999.1:0-11284 GCA_004363535.1 Dasyprocta punctata
ACAAATCCGATACAATAACATTATAGGTTTACAAAGTGAGATGATTGGAATTTGACAGTGGTTGTAATATTGCATATCGTTACCTTCAAAGGGATGGTTTAGTTTAACAGATAAAGACATGTAAAATTGATCTACTCATATGAGTATTAACTGTTCTTTTTCAATAACTAATGCATTTAGTAGCATAGTCATTTTAACTGTCTTATGTATACCTATATGCAAATTTATGTCTTTTTCCTTTTCCCTTCCTTCTTTCCTCCTTTCCTTTTATAATACCTCTTGTTATCTTCAAAATAACTGCCCATATCATCAGGCACAGTAGAAGGAAACAAAATAGTACAGGATAAAACCAATGAAAAACAAAACAATGGAAGCAATACATAGTAAAACAACACTGATTACTATAATGCCTCATGCTGTCTTCTAAGCAGTTGCTTATATTATCAGTCATAATACAATCAAACAAATCACAATAGGATAAAATCACTCAAAACAAAACAATGAAAGCAATATAGGGTTTCAAAACAAGGTGATCAGATATCAATAATGGCTATCATAATGGGTTTTGTTATCTTTGAAAGAGCTGTGTATGGCACTGAATATAATAAAATTAGGCAAACTGAAGTAGAATAAGACCAAACTAAACAGCTCAATGAAAACAATACAGGACTCAAATCCCAATGATAGATTAACAATGGCCACTGCCTGCCCTTTTTAGACACTCCCTCCTCTATCATTTTTACAATATGTATTGTGTATTTTGAGTCCTACTAACTCCTTTAGTTTTTTTGTTTGTTTGTTTGTTTATTTGTTTGTTTGTACTAGGGAGATAACATGATGCCCACTTATGTGGCTCTGGGCCATTTCATCCATGAACATGATCTTAAGTTGTATCCATTTACCTACAAGAGTCTTGAGGTTATTTTTCTTTATAGTTGAGTAGCTTTCCATTGGATAAAATTGCCATATCTTTCTTGCCCACAATGTAGCTAATGGGCAAGCTACCCCAATTCTTTCTGGTTCCCTGCCACATACAGCATTGTTCTCTCTCCTTTGACTTTCAGTCTATGAATTCCCTTTCCAGTTTAATGTGTTTCTTCTTTACAGCAAATCGGTGGATCCTGTCTCCTGATCCACTCTGCCTGTGTTTCTTTCCATTGGTGGATTGAGGCCATCTACATTAATGGTTAAGGCCAACATGCACTGCCTTGTCTCTGCCATGCCACTTTCCTGCAGTTGGCTGACCACTTTTCCTCTCTACTCAATTGTGTGCCCCGTTCAGTGATACCCCTCTGACACTGTTTCTGGAGCTGTGGTCTTTTTTATCTCTCTCTAAAATGTGCTTCAGTATTCTTTGTAGGGTTGGCTTGTTGGTCATAAATTCCTTCAGTTGTTCTTTGTCGTGGAAGTATCTTGTTTCTCTATGAATTTTGAAAGATAGTTTTGCAGTGTCCATCAATCTGGGTTGGAAGTTGTTTTCTTTCAGGGCTTGAAATACTTCACTCCAAGCTCTTCTTGACCTGATGGTTTGTGTTGAGAAATCTGTTGTGATTCTGATGGGTTTTCCTTTAAAGGTGATCTGTTTCTTTTCTCTCACAGCTTTTAATATTCTGTTCTTGTGTTGAATTTCTGGGATCTTGATTATTATCTATCTGGGTGTAGATTTATCTTGGTTATGGCTGTCTGGAGTTCTATATGCTTCACTTATCTGAAAGTTACTTCCTTTTCCCATGCTTGGGAAGTTTTCTAAAATTATTTCTGTAAATAGGCTTTTAAATTCATTTGTACTGACCCCTACTTTTTCACTCACACCTTTTATTCTTAAGTTATGCTTCTTTGGGTTGTTTTGCAGCCATTGTATTGTTACTTCCACGTTCCTTGTTATTTTTAAGAGATCTTTCCATTCACAATCACAAGCTGCAAACCCGTCTTCAAGGTTTGAAAGTCTATCTTTAGTTTCTTTCAAGTGCTTTTGCCAACTTTCATTGGAGTTTTTGATTTCCTGGTTATCTCTTTGAATCTGTTTCATGTATTCTAAATCTTTTTTATATTATTCATTCAAGGTTTCCCTCATTTTCCTATGCTCCATTTTTACATCTATGTCTCCTTTAGAGTTGCCTAGCAGTTCTTTTATTATGTGTTTTCATTTCTTCTTTTAGTTGAGTTAGCATTTCTGTTCTAATTCCTTTTATAGCCTCTTGAAATTATTTCTTTGCTTCAGTTGCCATCACCTCATAAACTTCAGTTGTGTGACTCCCAATCTCTTCTGTGTTTTCATCTCCTGGACTTACTCTGCTTGAATTGGAGGCCAGAGACTGCCTTTTGCTTCTTTGTCTTGACATATTCCTGGGTTCTTCCGGGCAAATGGGTACTGGGGACCCAGGCACTCCTTGCATTGGCTGCAATTTCTCTGAAGTGAGACTGGTTCTTCTAGCCAGTGCTGATTATGGATATCTGATGGTTGCCACTGGGGGTGCTGTTAAAGCGCTATCCTCTGCCTTTCCCCAGCCTTCCTTGGCTCCTCGATGCCTGGTGAGGTGTGCACAGGGTCTGGCTGCCACCTTCAAACCTGGATCGGTCTCCAGCAGACGCTGCACCACCACCGCTGGAGCACATGTGGAGCCGCCATCCCCAGACCAAGCCAGTCACTTGCAGGGACCCTCTGAGGTGGCCCCAGTATGTGCACAGGGGGCAGGGCTCAGGCTAAGAAAACTCCATGGGTCTGCGCCCAGCTAGGAATCCCCAATCCAACTCCAAAACATCTTCCCACCAATCTTCCCCTCACTCAGGAGGGTAAGGACCTCTGCACTCATAGTTCTCCAGGTCTGCTTCCCCTGTCCACTGCCACTCTCCTTCAATGCTGCCTCTCTCAGCAGAGGCCTCCACAGTTGCCGCTGCTGCAGCACTTTGATTGTGCATCCCCAGGTTCCAGCAGGTTGTCTCACACAGTGGGTCCAGCTCCAGGCAGAGGTGCTACCAGCTACCACCCTCTTCGTTTAAGTGTTTCTTTTTAGTCTTTCTGTGAGCTTCAATTCTTACTTTAGATTCTTTCTGGGTCCAGAGGACCCACTTCCTTCCTTCTTGTCTTCTCCATGTTGCTATATTCCAGCATCTGGACAGTATCTCTCAGGGAGGCTGTTTACTCTGCTGCTTACAGTTCCGCCATCTTGTTCTTGCTCCAATGTGTATTATCTTATAGTTTGAATTATCTCATGTTGTCAGAAGAGATCATTGTCAAATGGTGACTCAGGACTAGGTGAGTCTATATTTCCATGTGTTTGCATGCATGTGCACATACAGGTATGGATATGGTTTTAAGCTCTCCATTTGATTCTGATAACCAGCTGGTTTTTTAGCAGTAATAATTTATCCAAATAAAGAAGTGGTACAAAGACAGCTACTAAGCACTGAACCTACAGTTTCAACATAACTCAGCACATCTTTTGGCATGGAGATCTGATGTTACCAATGTCAATATGATTTAACTGTTCTACAAAATTGATCCTTATAAAATATGACTAAAACTCAAAACAACCACTACATAATTTTCCTACTTGCTTTGAAACTCTTTTCACTGTATAATTCCTAATATCACCACAACAAAGTAGCAAAAACTGGATGTTTATTCTGTCACAGTTTGACTGAAGTCCGAAATGAAGGTGTTAGGGGAAACGGAGTTTCTTGGAAAATTTGGGGAAGATCCTTACCCTCTGGTGATTGCCATTAATCCTTCACATTCTTTGGCTTCCTGGAACACATTCAGGAAGTGATCTAAAACATAAAATTCAAACATTACTTCATCTGACTGAAAATGTGGTTTCCAAATTTTAAAAAGTCATTTTTAAAATTTTTAATATATCAATGTATTTAAATATTTTCTTAATTTATACTTTATATATGATACAGGATGCATAATGTATTAAATTTCTTCAACCAGGTCTGGTGGCTCAAATCTGTAATCCCAGCATTCTAGGAAGCTGATGCAGGAGGACTGCAATTTTGAGCTGAGCCCTGGCAACTTCAAGACTCTGGCTCAAAATAAATAAAACATGGGATGAGGTTGTAGCTCAAAGTGAGGGTCCTGAATATAATATTGAGGTTTTACAGAAAATATTTGATATCTATTTTTCACAAAATACTTTGTATGAAATGATACTCTGTGGTCTTTTTATAGATTAGGAATAATTAATCAAAAGAGCTCTAATTCTATTGATTAAATTCATGATTCTTTTATGTAGAACAGATCAAAGACTTATTAGAAATAACTCATTCTGTCATGTTTACTATAAGACAACATTTTAGTTTTCAAAACCTAAACATATAATTTTTCAAATCTGTCATTTAACAGAAAAAATTGGTAAAGGTATTCACTTGAAATTATCTTGAATACACTGGATAGTCTGTAACAAAGAATACAGTGCCCTCTATTGGATTAAACTATTTCCAAGTTGTACTCAGGATACATTTACATTTTAATAAAATCACAATATACCAAACAAGATTCTAATATTTAAATTTTTATTAAAATTTTTCACATACATAGAAAAAATCTCATTTGATATTGTTTGATAGCCCCAGGATATCACTGAGTTATTGTCAAAGTAAGAGTAGTTAAAATTGATCATCTACCACATACCATGTTTAAAATATCAGGAAGACAAACTTGATAAATTTGTCTATTTCAAGAAACAATTTTCAAGACTACATATACAGAATAGTATTGAATGCACATCAACAAATTTGTAATCCTGAAAATATAGAAAGAAATATCAGGGTTAGCATAGGCATACAAAATTTTGTAGGGAAAGGTCATGCTGTAATGCAGGACATAAATATGCATTTTTCTGGTAAAAAACATAGAGACATAAAAGAGGGAAAAGAGCCTAAAACAGAGGAAATATTTCAAAGAGAGAGACAAGTATAAATTCAAATACAAATTATTAAATTTGGATTCAGGCAACCCAGAAGCTTTGCATGAGAATGTTAACTATCTTGCTAAGTCCAGTATGGGCTGAAAATAAAATATTCTGTTATATAATTATAATAGTTGACAGTGATCCATCTAAATGGATTAACGATCTCAACATTACAACAGGAACATTAAATCTGCTGGAAGATAGAGTAGGTAAAACTCTTGAAGACTTTGGTGCAGGCAAAGATTTTATGAATAAAAGCCAGACTGCACAGGAACTATTGCAAAGAATCAACAAATGTGATCTCATCCTACTGAATTGCTTTTGCACAGCAAGTGAAACCACCAACAATGTGAAGAGACTACCCACAGTCTGGGAGAAAATGTTTGCCAGCTGTCCCTCAGATAAAGGATTACTATCAAGAACGTATAAAGAACTTCAAAAAAAAATCACTCCTCCAAGATTTAAAGACCCAATCCAAAAATGGGCATCTGAGGTGATCACACATTTCTCAGATGAAGAAGGACAAACAGCAAATAAATATGCGAAAAAATGTTCAACCTCACTGGTCATCTGAGAGATGCAAATGAAAGTAATACTGAGATTCCACTTCATCCCAGAAAGAATACTTGTATTAAGAAGTCAACCAATAACAAATGCTGGAGGGGCTGTGGAGAAAAAGGAACCCTTCTCCACTGTTGGTGGGAATGCAGGCTGGTGCAACCACTGTGGAAGTCAGTGTGGAGAATCCTCAAAAAGCTAGGATTGGAGGTCCCATTTGACCCAGCTATTCTCCTGCTGGGTATCTTTCCAAAAGAATTAAAAACATCCTACTACAGCAATATATGTGCACCTATGTTTATAGCTGCCCAGTTCACAACAGCTAGGTCTCGGAAACAACCTAAATGCCTCTTGACTGAAGAATGGACAAAAAAGTTGTGGTATTGCTATACAATGGAATACTACTCAGCTATAAAGAATGATAAACTACACATTTTCACTCTTAAATAGATGAGCATTGAAAATATACTTCTCAGTGAACTGAATAAGTCACATATATGTAATCATCACATTGTTGCACTTGTGTGATGAACTGAAAGAAAATCTGTGTATATAAAAGATTAGTTAAGATAATTAAAGAAAAAGAATTTTGAGTGAAAAGTAGTTTTCACAGCGTCATCTTCAGATTTCATTTTTAATGTGAAATTATTATTTGAAAATAACAGAGCAATCATAACAAAAAAATGCTAGTCATATAGCTGGTTTCTCTTGATTCATTGAGATGAAAGTTTTGTGCTAATAATTTTGTGGACAAATTTTCATATTTATATCTTATACCCTAAGCAACTGATGTGAATACAACAATATGCAATGTGCTGATTTTTGTTATTCTCAAAAAAATAATAATTGCCAGTGAGGATAACAGTTCTAGGAGTTTAATCTTTGATCAAGTCTGAGCTGCTTTTCTATTTTTATCATAATGTTGATGCTGTTATTTTATTGAAATTTTGAGATTAGAAAGGTGTCCCAAGAAAAGCTGCTGATAAAGAAAAGCACCCACTCTAGTTAGTTGTCTAAGGCTGTGTGAAATTTGGAATGTTGTTTTAAAGAATTTAACTACTAGAAAGCAGATTTGTAATCACTGACTGAGATTATAGTTATGGCAATTTATAATAGTAGTCTTCTAATTTGAATTATTTATATGAGAAGGAAAAGTACTGCTATCTTCACATGCCAGTGCTGGAGTTGAGGACGGGATTGGAGTTGAGGAGAGAGAGGTTAGGTAAGTATGGAGTTGGGAATATATGTTACTTGCACAGCTAAAATATTTTATTTTTATTGCACAAATGTCATTTTTATGAAGAAGTTGAAACACAAGTGTTTAAAAAAGAAATTTTTGCAGCATATTTTGAACAGACTGTGATTTGAAGGTCAGGATAGAATACATTATATACTTTCAAGTATGTACTTCATTAACTTCTCTTATTACTTACGCTTTATAATCTGAATGTGGGTTAAATATAGTCACTATCTTTGGATATATACATGAACCTGACTTCAGGAGGTATTGAATCAGAGTGCAGAGCACTGAGAATTTAGAAGCACATTTATAAAGAATACTTTTACTTTATCTGGTATTAATAGCTATATAATACGTATGTTAAATCTAAATTGACTCCTTTAATATATAAAAATACACATATGAGTTAATTCTCAATTCTCTTAGGCCAGGGAAACTTACTATCATACTAATTCCTTGCTAAGGAAGTGAATTATTTCCCATCTTCCATAATGTCCATAAAATGCCATCATATATGTATGTATAAGTTCAGTATAATTTTTGCATTGGATTTTTCTGTCCAAAATCCAAAGACAAAGATAATACATAAGAGCAGCAAAATATAAGACATCATCATAGTAAATGGAGCTCCAGTATAATTAAAAGCTGACAGCCAGGCAAAAAATGAGTAGGCTAACAGACAGTGGGATGGCACAGGTGTATATGTCAGGTGCTGAAATAAATAAAAATATAAAATGACATAAAATAAAATAAACAAGAATCTTGTACATGGGGAAGCTATCTTTTGAAAATGAAAGAGAGATAAAGACTTTGCCAGATAAAATTTGAAGGAATTCATTATTTCTGGACCTATGTTACAAGAAATGATTAAGAAACTTCAAATTAAAAGAACAAAACAATAATATGTTACAGAAAAATGTGTGATAATATGAAAATTACAAGTAAGTATACAGATCTTTGCAAAAAGAAATGAAAGTGTTGGGAAATAAATGACTTATGTTCCAAATAGGAAGAATGAAAGACAAAATGAATAAAAATAATGTAAAACTGGAAAATTTTTGATGGATAGGCAATATTAAAAGATGTAAATTAACATAAAAAATTCAAAACAAGGGGATGCAATTGAAGTGTACAGGTATCTTTTTTTCTTTACTATGGTAAACATTGATTTTATTTATTTACAGTAGCCAAATCTAACTATGAATTAATAAGCCACATGGTAACCACAAGGCAAAAATGTATCATACACAGACTAAAATTAAAAATTAAGGAAACAGAAAAGAAGAGAGCAAGGGTATAAAACAAAAAGTCTATACAATAATTAGAAATCGGAGAAACATACTCCTATCTGCAAATAATTACATTTAATTGAAATGAATTAAATTTCCTACTGACAACACATAGATTGACAGAATGGATAATGAAACTAAAATCATCTATATGCCATTTATAAGAGGCCTACTTATCCAGTAAAGATATATATAAGTGAACAGATGGGGAAAGATATTTTATGCAAATTAAAACAAAAAGTGGACAGAAGTATCTATACCTTTATCAGAAAGAATTAAATTCAAGCCGGTTCAACAGAGTTTTGCCAGCCTGTAATGCCAGCAATCTGGAGCTTAATTCAGGGGGCTTGGGAGTTGAAGCCACCCTGGCCATGGTGAGCTCATGGGCTCACTCTAAGTACTCAGTGAGTCCTTGTCCCAAGAAAACCAAAATAATATGTAGAAAAACACTTAAGTTAAAAGTTTTATAAGAGTCAAACAAACCATTACACACTTACAAAGCTTTAATACTGCCACAGTATAAAATAATTTTAAATATATGCTCATCCAACATTAGGGCACATATGTTTTAAAACAAACTTTAATAGATCTTAAGGGAGAGATAGACTACAAAATAGCAATAGTAAAAGATTTTAACATGTTACTTTTATCACTGGGTATATCATTCAGATAGAAAGATTAACAAAAAATCACCATTAAGCTACATTCTACACCAAATAAACTTAAAACAACATTATTTACAAACTCAATACAACATCTGCAGAATATATATTTTTCTCAACTGTACATGAAATCTCCTGAGTAGAACATGAATTGAGCCACAAAACATGTCTTAACAAATTGTTTAAAAATAATCAAAACTACATCTATTTTCAAACTTAATGAAATGAAATGAATCTAGAAATCATCCATAGGAAGAGTTCTGAAAAATGAATAAATGAATGAAAATTAAAGAACGTGCTAATGAACAACTGGGGAGTCACTGGAGAAATTAGAATAATTTCTTGAGACAAATGAAAATGGTAAAATATTAAACTAATGGGATAGAGCAAAAAATGTCTTAAGAGGGATGCTAATAGCAATAAACAGTAACTTCAAAAATGTAGAAAAATGTCTTGGGCTGCCTCACAACACTTCTCAGGGAATTAGAAAATAATAACAAACTAAATTCAAAATTACCATGAAGAAAAATAATAAGGATAACAGCAGAAGTAAAGGAGGTTAAAATTACCAACTATAAATTAAACAAAAAATTTTTAATAAATAAATAAAATTGTCAAATCTTCTGTTAGACTAAGAGAAAAAAGACAATTAAATAATGTCAGTGATAAAAATATATATATATTACAGCTGATACCATAGAAATATGAGGGATCATGAGATACTATTATGAACTACTACACATAACAAGTTGTAAACTCTAAAAGAAATGAATAACTTGTACACACACAAACTACTATAATTTATCAAAATAATAAATAATGAACAAGTTCAAATCAATGAATAAAAATATTTCTATGGCTTCACTGTATTAACGTGTCCACTGGTGAATTAAATTCTACTACTTGTAGAGAAACACACAACATTCTTCTTAAACTATTAAAAATTTGAAGAGAAGTTTCTTAAATCATTCTAGGAGACCAGCATTACCATGACACCAAGACTTGATGAGAACACAACAACAAAAAAACTATATGCTAATCATTTTGGTTAACACAGATGGAAATATCCTCAGCAAAATAACTTCAATGTGAACAGCACAATAAAAACATCTTTCACTAAGGTCATGTGCAATTCATCTCAGGAATAAAGATTTGCAGAACAAGAAATGTGATATATCACATTAACAGAATCAAGCACAAAAAATCAAATACACAGGCAATAAAAGCAGATTTGATTAGATTAATACTGTCTTTTTAAAATTTTTTTTAATTTTAAAGATAGTGAAATCTAACAAAACATAACAGAACACAGTCAACCAAAACAAAGCAGTAGAACTGGTACAGAACTTCAAAGAAAGATACTAGGAAAACAATAGCTACTAAAGTATAACTTGTTACTTTCAGAATAGTTGACCATTCCATCAGGTATAGTAAAATCAAACCCAAAACAAAACACAATAAAACCAATAAAAGCAGAACATGAAATAAAGCAAAAATAAAAACTTAATCAGAATAAAGCAAAACAGGCCCGGGCCTGCACCGCAGGCATAGCTGTTGGGCCGAGCTTGCGGACAGAACCAGGGTCGGGTCCGCGTCCCGTGCGGTGCCCAGCACAGCTCCCTGGGACCGGGAGGCCTTGGCCCCCACCCAGTGAAGGAGGAGACTCCACCTACATGCCCCGGGAGGCCGCCCTTCCTTGCTGCGCACGGGACACAGCCTACTGGGTCCCGCGATCCTGCACGCCGCGAACCTCAGGGAAACGCCGGCCAGCCGCGCAGGACACAGAGGTACGCAGCCCAGCCCAAATCAGCCCAGGAACCCAGAGCTGCTCACTGGGAAATTGAGCAACATAGCTGCAGGGACCTGGAGAGCTTGGGCCCCCCCCCACCAGAGTGCAGAGTGCACGGCAGCTCCATTCTTCAGCCGCGCGGCTCCACTCGAGCCTCTGCCATCCCAGAGCTCCTGTGCAGACTGCGCCGCCCAGCAGGGTTGCTCCCGGCACTGTAGACCTCGGACCTGCCTGGGCCTGCCCCGCAGGCATAGCTGTTGGGCCGAGCTTGCGGACAGAACCAGGGTCGGGTCCGCGTCCCACGCGGTGCCCAGCACAGCTCCCTGGGACCGGGAGGCCTTGGCCCCCACCCAGTAAAGGAGGAGACCCCACCTGCATGCCCCGGGAGGCCGCCCTTCCTTGCTGCGCACAGGACCCAGCCTACAGGGTCCCGCGATCCTGCACGCCACAAGAATCAGCGCGAACCTCAGGGGAACGCTGGCCAGCCGCGCAGGACACAGAGGTACATAGATTCCAGAAGAAAATGACAAAACAAAAGACCAAGAGGCAGTCTCAGTCCCCCAGCGCACAAAGAACAAACCCAAGAGATACGGAAATGGAAGGCAGTGGGAGTCACACAAATGGACTTTCTGAAATGATAGAAAATGCATTAAAGAAACAGCTTGATGAAGCTATAGAGAAAATCAAATCAGAAATATTCTCTCAGCTAAAAATGAAATGAGAATCATTATTAAAGAAATGTTGTGTGTATCTAAAGAAGAGCAAGATAAAAACATAGAAGAACTTAAGAAAATGATCGAAACCTTGAATGAACAATATAAGACACAAAC
>RJWM01049000.1:0-11285 GCA_004363535.1 Dasyprocta punctata
AAAAAAGGAGAAAATTTTCTTCTCATACAATTCTGATATTTAATGGTATGGAAGTAGACTTGAAAACTACTCAAAAGACTAGAATTTCTGAATACCTCATAAAATGAATGGAAGTAACAGTTACTATCCTTTATTATACTACCTTTTTAATTATGTTGAATTATATAGTAATTTTAAAATGTTACCTAAAAGTCATTAAATGTACTAATAAAAATAGTATTTCAATTTTGAGCTTGATGAATCAATTTTACTACCAATAATTTCTATGAAAATGTATTCAACATTTGAAAATATATAAGTTTAGGAAATGAATGAAAATTTATTCCTCAAAGCTATTATAGTTTATTAATCATTTTCAGGTTGTGTGAAATGAGTCATCTGCATATCAGTATGATAAATTTTATCCTATTGACATCAAAACAGTCATCTTTTTCCTATAATAGAAAAGAGCTGGCATTTTAGAAGAACTGAATAAAAAATTATAGAATTAGAAATTTAAATTTCCCAGGATATGCACCCACTACATGAAATGCACACTGTAAATTTGTGAACTTTATTTCTTTCTACCTGACTCTCCTCTGCCCTGCCTCTCTGCCTTGCCACCTGCCTTGCAGCCAACTGATTATGGACTGAAACCTCTATAAAGAGTGAGTCAAAAACTTCCCTTCCATAACTTGTGGGGTTTGGGTATTTTGTCTCTACAAGGAGGAAAGTAATTAAAACAAACATCACGGTGTAAGAGCATGGCAGAGGAAAGCTACTGAATTCCTGGCCAGTGGAAACAGAGCAAGGGATGAGTGCTAGAGCAGAAGGGGGTTGGACAAGCCACAAGCCTGAAGTCTGCATTCTCCATGATCTACCCAAACATTCTCAGCAGTGTGTTTCTGCAACCACTGGGATAGATCCCAAAACCCATCAGTTTGAAATTTAAACTTAACTTCAACAATCTATGTAAGTTAGCATAAAAGACTAACATTTTCACTTCTCTAATATTTGCTACATATTTTTAATTATTTTTTAACTCAATTGCTTTTAACTTCAGTAGTGAAAAAAGAGAAGAGCTTGATGGCCCCTACATTTCTGGACTATACTTCACAAAAGACCAAAAACTCAATGTAGCCACAATAAAACATTAAAATCAAATTAAAAAATAGTCTGCAAAATGCCTGTAAAATTCTCTTCAAAACTATTGAGGTCTGAAAAAAATACATAAATAAAAAGGCTATCCCACAATTTACAAAGTAAAAGAGATATAATGACTGAATAAAACATGGCAATGTGAATCAGGCCCTAACAAAGAAAAAAGATATTAGTAGAAAGCCTGGGAAAATTATAGTCTGTAGAATAGTACACCCATTTTGATTTCTTAGTTTTGAGGAGTGACCCATGATCATGAAAGATGCTAGTGTTAGTTAGAGCCAATTGAAAAATATTTAGTAACTTTGGTTACTATGCTATGCTCTTGGTAGATACTTCACTATTTACTAGTTCTGG
The DNA here is from genome assembly GCA_004363535.1 of Dasyprocta punctata. Classification (NCBI taxonomy): domain Eukaryota; kingdom Metazoa; phylum Chordata; class Mammalia; order Rodentia; family Dasyproctidae; genus Dasyprocta; species Dasyprocta punctata. The sequence goes on from RJWM01049000.1 coordinate 1,495, forward strand.
CAATCAAGAAGTCTAGAATTACTGATGATAAAAGTGAGCATATCAAAGCAGGTTCAGTATCTTTTAACACTTTTTGAATTTCACTAACGTTGCTATAGGTTGTATAGCAGATGAAGTGTAGTCTTAGAATGTACTTTCTAACTATTCCAGTGTTCTGGTAAAACCATTTCTTTGCTTTTCTGGAGTCCTGTTTTCAGAGCTTGTAAATTGCCCTTTCATCTCCACAAATGAGAAGAGTCAAAATGCTTATGTATCTTTTTTTGTACCTTCATAGATTTTTTTTAAGGGGGACAGGGTTTCACTATGTAATTCAGGCTGGCCTCAAACTAACTATGTAGCCCAAGCTGCCATGGAACTCATTATGATTCTCCTGCCTCAGCCTCTCAGGTGCCTGGATGACAGGCACGTGCCACCATATCTGCTGATTTAATATGAATTTTTAATAATGGTATTGGGACAATGTAAATAATAAAGTTCTTTTATATCTCAGTAGAATTCGTTTCCAATAAATATTTGATTTTTTATATTAGATAATATTAGCTGCGGTATATTTGTAAGAAAAGGAAAATTATCATATTTTTATCAACAAAGATTATGATTTGCATAAAGATTACTTAGCAAATTTTGGGAAGCAAAAGATATTTCTAAACTATGCATAAAACTTTTAGTTAAAACTTTGCAAAATTTGAGAGTAATTGTTATTTCACAATTTTCAAAAAAATTGTATTGTACTTTATTTTTCCTCCTCTCCTATTACCATTTGAATTACCTAATTTAATGAGCACAGTGAAAGTACATTGGCAAAGACAGCTGACTTTTATGGATCATTAATAAAGTGTCGGGCTATTACATGGGAACAATATGTTCTGTAAACTATGATACTTCGATTATCAAAAAATTTACTTAACTTGGAGAAGTTAATGGACTGTGATAGAAATGAAATTACAAGTCATTCCTCAACTTTTAAACAGCATATTTGCTAAAATGTAAGCATGCAAAATAATAAAAATTTGCATTCTAAATTGTTTACTATTTTAGAATTCCTTTATCCCTTTCAAATACATTAGTTCACCATCTCTGTTATTTACAGTATGTATCTTGATAAAATCATTAATATTTTTTATTTTCTTCCCACCAATAAGTTCAATGAAATTCCTATGGAATATGTCACAGCATTGTATTATAAATAAGTTAAATTTGAAGATACACTGTTAAAATCTACTGATTTACATCATGGTAACAGAAATTGACAGGTTGTTGCCAGAAAAATGTCCATGCTAGAATATATCAAAGAAGCTTTAAATTGTTCCTTTCTTCTATTGTTAGATTTTAGAGTAAATTTGTCTTATTCTTTTATAAGTAGTTTCATTTTTAACATATTTTTGTGACAAAATAACTTCATGATTACTTTGTGACTGTAGTAATTTTTCACACATTCATTTTAACAGGAGTGTTACCTAATAATAAATGTACATGTAGAGATATTAGACTTCAGTGACACTTAGAAAAGAGACACTCTACATACGTTTGAATAAAAAAATCAATGTATAAATCCTCTTACATAGATATAGTAGTCACGTAGATATATAACCATTATTTCCACTTCATAATGTTTTTCTCTAAGAAACGCATTTTATCATAAAAATATATCACTCCACTTTTTGTAAAAGGCCTCTTGTCTCATCTATAATATTTCATAGATTTAGATGATTTGACTTTTAGCTCTTGTGACACAGTTATCTTATACTGTCTGTATGGGAAGACATACTCATTAATAATAATGTTAGTGATGAGGTTAATAATTATGTCAGCAATCAATATTTTCGTAAGTTTTCTACACCTAAATGATGGTATAGGATGTGAACAATATGAAAAATAGTTAGCAATAACAGCTATTTACAAGAAAGTAAAAAAATTCTATAACAAGTAGACTGGGACTATCTAAAGAGTCTGATAAAAGACAACAGAGCAAGGCTTGTCTACAAAGCCTGTATCAGATGAGAGAACTTATTTTAATAAAATTTTTCCATCGATTTCTCATAAAATATCAATTTCCTCCTAATCAATGTTCTCATTTGTAATTTCTTTGTCATGTTACTTTATTTTTTTAATGTTTCTTTTCCCCATCTGTACAAAAGACTCAGAATTCAAAACTTGAGTTTAATATTTTTTCCGATGAAATCTGAGCTATTCTCATAAGACACAGGCCTAAAAAAGTGGTGTATGCTCCAGCTAAGAGTTGCTTCTTCTATCTACTTTTCTTTATTAGATGTCCAACTAAATCAAATATTATATAATAATTAAGCCAAGAAAAGAAGTAAAAAGAGCAAGACAGAGATAGTGACAGAAAAATAAAAAAATAGCACTGATAGCAATCAGAAATCCATTTTAGAACCAATTTTCAATGTTAGAAGACTTAGTCTGAATGTTTATAATACTACATAAATTTTGTAACTGTTACACCATGTTACTTCATCTTTCATGCCCAAATTCTCTCTGTATCAGTATTGATGATTCTATCAGTGACTGTCTTAAAGACTTCATAAGTAACTGAAATTTTCTTAGTGAAATTCCTCTCTTCTACACAATGAGACTATGAAATTGTTTGTTTGCTGTGTATATTTCCATGGAGAAAAATATATATAAACTGTTACTTGATGTACTCTCTCAGATCTGAAGATTCAAGTTACCCTTAAATGTCTTTTTCTAGAATAACTAAGTTCTTAAATTCCTCTCTTAAAAAAAATGAAAAATGAAGACAACTTTATCTCCTAGCTTCATGTTATGTTCTTTGACACCGGAAAACAAAACTATATTTAATATAAATCTAGTATTTTTTTCTGCATAAGCTGTTATGTTATAATATTTCATCTACCTTAAGAATGATAGGGCATTAATGTTTGCTATAGTAAATAAAATTGTCATTAAGAAATTAAAAAGAAAATACTTTGACTACTTCAATTTTAATCTAAAAATATTCACTCAAAATCACTTATTGGACTTCAAAAGCACTTAATGAAAACCATGGAAGAAAAGAACATTAATAAAAGAATCAGGCCAAATCTGAAATAAGATTTCTGTGTTGAACTTCCCATCCCCTGAACTAGAACAAATACAACTAGAAAAAATAAATTATTCTTTATAAATTACAAGCCTATTGTATTGTGTCATAGTAACACAAAAGTAAGTACATGGCCCAATCCCCAGAATATATAAATATATTATTTTATGTGCTAAAGTGACTTTATAGATATTGTGAAGGCTCTTGATGTGGAGAGATAGTCCACATGAATGTGATATAATCACAAGGATCCTTACATGTAGGAAACAGGAAGTCATGAGAGACAGAGACAGAGACAGAGACAGAGACAGAGACAGAGAGAGGGAGAGAGAGGTTGCAACAAAACTATAAACTTCAATATACTTAGAGCCTAGGAATGTCAACAGATCTAGAGTCTGGAAAAGTTAATAAAGTGGATGATTGTTTAACCTGTTAGAAAGAATCCACATAAACCAACACCTGATTTTCAACTTCTGACTTTTAAACTCCAAATTTATTCTGAGGGTAATTTTTTGTTGTTCTGTTTTAAGCCACAAAGGTTTAGGTAATTACTTACAGCAACAATGAAGGTTGACACAGGGACAGAGATTATCTGTAACTATTTCCTTCTGGTTTTTCCAGCAGAAAAAAAGAATACAATTTGCTAACTTATCAGTGAAATATATATGATTACATTTATGAAAGCACGATTGATCATTAGTTAAATGATCATGACAAACCATCGCACTACAGATTAGCACATAGAAAAGGCTCTATTTTTCCAAATAACTGTGACAGCAGTAATATTTGACATCCTCAAACTCAGTAGTTTCAGTAAGAGATACGCTTGTTTCATTATAGCTCAATAGAGGGGAAAAGTCATCCATAGGATGAAGAAGCTCTGCCCCACGACTTCAGCACGTACCTAAGTGTTTGCATTTTTGTTCTAGGTTTGTTTTGTGAGGAACTTGTATTAATGAAGGTCTTCCATTTAAATATCTAAACTGATTCAGTCTTTGGAGATCTTAGCTAAGGGTATTTAATAGAAAGCCATATGTGGATTCTGGGAGTATGGACTTCCTTGCAAACAGTTATGAAAAGGGAACATCCAAAATTCTCTAAAAGCCAAATAAAAATGATTTTACTCTGATCTGGCTAGAGAATTCAGATTCTATCAATACAACCATATTGGTCAGATTAATCAAAAGCTCAACTCATAGTCACAAAGAGAAAATAGAGAATCCACAAAACATTTGGTAGAGAGCCAGTCAAATTATAAAAGCAGTATGAAGATTAAGATGCATACAAGTGTAGTCATTTATCAAACATGTAAGCCAGAATAAAAACAGGCGAGGGAGAAGAGAATTCAAAGGACAATCTTGTCTCCTTGGAAAATATGTAATGTGGTACTTGCATGCATTAGTTCAATGCATATACCTTTGGTTAGAATTTAATTGACTCATGCAAGCTATAAACTGTAGGAGAGGTAGTGATTACAGAAACTAGAAACAGTGCACAGCCTATGCCAGTCTATCAACCAAGCACCCAAGCAATTCCTTCTTCATGCTGAATACACTCATCTGTTTCCTAAGGAAGAAAACTCCTGAACCAGTCAGTCCTTGCATTCAGTTCAGTTACTAAGATCTGGGGTACCATCCTTGTCACCAAGTAAATGACCTACAATTGATATCAAGTAAAAACATTTTTGAAATGAGAATTATTAAAATTACAATAAAATTTCTCATTTAGAAATGGAAAGAATGATTTGACAGTCATTGATCAGAACTGTATTTTGTCAGACAATAAATACAGTGATTCCCTGAAGCACCTACAGAGTAAGTTACTTGCGTAAAACTCATCTGTGTTTCTTGGAAAGAATTTCCTTTTCCTTGCTTTCTGTGGTCCTTGCCTTTCTTCTGTAAGATTTGTTCTTGTTATATACACTCCCTGGTGATATTTGCGTGAATATTGAGGATATCGTTGTTCTCAGAGGCATTCTGGTTTTTATAATCTGCTTCTGCTCCCACTGATTTGGGAAAAATAGATATTTTGATGGATGTATATATGGCTTCTTTGGTAAAATAATTCCTTAAAAAACTCAGCCAGTTTCTGATGTTATTGAGTTCAGTTATTCTCTTGTGCTTGAAACTATCCAAGACTCTGTTAGGGAATAAAGTTAATCTATTTCTTATGAACTGGCTTCTTTGTTCAGCAAGTATCATTGTAATGTTAACTCTGTTGCCAACAAAGAGCATACAAAACACTAGTCTTATTTGCAAAGCAAGACTCTCAAAATGACCTTATGCACAGATCATGCATAAATTCACTTGGTAGGCTGGAGATACTTAATGGACACTTTTTGTAAAACTGAGCAGCAAGATTACCTCCCAGTATATGGGGTGATAAACAAATTAACTTTTCTAACTCCATCAGATGCCACATTTCTGAACCCCTGTTTTCTTTAGTGTCTGCTTGAAAATTGGTTACTTCTTGCTTGAGCTCATGAATTTTTGAAATAAGTTAACTAAACGCAGCAATAAGCAGCTAACACGTGGCAACATTCCGCTGCCTCATTCCAACAGATTCTCTGAGAGCCACAAGCCCTTCAGGTCTGTAGTTTGATTTTCCAGTATCAATTCCACGTGTTTCAAGGTTCATATGGCAAACACAATGCTCTCCAATGTACCAGTTCTTTACTGGACAGAGTTAAGGCTGAGGTTCTAAAACTAATAAACCTCACCATTTTTCTGAAGGAATCAACATTCTAGTTGGCTCCACATCCACACTGACGCTACCTATTCTGTGCTACATGAAACAGCCCAAAGACCCAAAAAACTAGGATGAATTTATTATCCACGTCACTCGGTTATTAAGGTTGCTCCATCATCACTATTTCCATTCAGGTCAAATGTGAAGAAAGACTGATTTATAAGTAACACTGTTTTCCAAATAAATATTTATAGTGACACATATTGCATCTACACCAGTGGCTCTGGTGAACATGAATCTATTGATTCAAACATGTGAGTACGGGAAGGATTTCAAAAATATTGGATCTGTACTGAATATGCTTGAAAGTCTTATTCTGGTCATCATTATCTAAACAATATGACACAGTTAGCATTCACACAGTATTTACATTGTATCAGGAACTTACTATAACTAATCCAAAGATGTTTAAATTATGTGAGAAGGTGTGCAGGTCATATGTACATACATGCCCTTTTGTGTGAGGGAATGGAGCATTTGTGATATCCTTGGATGTTCTGAAGTGAATCCTCTACAGAAACCAGTGGGCACATGGACTGAAACTCATCAGTTAAAACTTACAAGGGCATCATCTTTCTAACTTATTGCCACAAAGCTAAGCAAGTGAACATTACTTGTATGGGAACATCAGCAGGCTACTGATAGCATGAATGCAACGTGTTCTATCTATGCTACCAAACTCTCTCCCACTGTCTTTCCAAAAATATTCAGTGGAAGGCTCTTGACAAAGGCTTTAAATTTTAGTTGTTTTTCTTATTATTTGGAGGACAGTTGTAGTTGAGTTTTACAGGACTGTAAATCCTCCAGTTGCTGGGAATTTAGGCCACTTAGATGACAGGTTGTGGAAAGTTATTAGTAGAAGATATACATTCTTTTCCAACTCTATCCACAAACTGATCATTTTCAACAAACACTCTAAGCCCCTTTTACCCTTTGAGGAAGGATCTGAGGAGCGAATGAAGCACAGTAGCTTGATCTTTATAAACCACTTTATCCAAAGGTAAAAATTTTTCATTTAAAATGTCTACTTACCAAAGGTTTTTGCAATAACAGAAATTATTATGTTTCTGGTTTCATCATCTTCCATACTGCTGAAAGTAGCTAAATGGTAAAACTCTGCCCAACGAAAGTAAATAATTATCTCCTAGTTTACTTTTATGATGGAGAAACCTTGTCACACATGATCATTTTGCTCCATTTGGAACTTTTTCACATAGGATCAATTATAAGGAGATAAAGATGCCTTCTGCCAATCTTAAGGCGATGTAAGTGAAGAGGAAATCACCCTGCTGTGAATAAAAGACAGATGGAAGCTGGATTCATGGATTACTATTGAGAATCTATGCCAGTCTTATAGTCTCGGTTAGCTTTTCTTATTATGTAAGATAGATTCTTTTTGTTAACTGTGTTTAAATAGACCACATTCCTCCTTGAAACAGAAGAACTATACTGCATTACATTTTAAGTTTCCTCAGTTGGGAAGTATTAGAGTGTGACTGTCTGTTTCCTGAGTTTTTAAAAATCTAAATTGTCCATATGTCTTGGTATGCACTCTGTTTCTTTCTGCCTGCATATGGGAAAACTCCATGATTTGAATTTACTAATAAAATATAATGAGCATCATCTTTTCTTGTTCCTGGCCTAATGTGTGGAAAGCCAGACAGCTTCATGCTTGCACTTAGAAAAACACCACATCATCAAATAAGAGGTCCACTGTTTGTGAAGGGAGGGCCACCATGGAGAAATCAGTTAAGGTCCTTACGTGCAATTGGAAAGGGCTTGGTGTTATATAGAGAGAAGGAGCTCAGTCACTGCCTACAGGTGGAGGAAATACAGCCTTAGAAGTAGCCACTAGCAAAACAGGACAATCTGCCCTAGGTGAATCCAGTCACTGTCGCCCTATTTTGAAAGCAATTATAAAATAGTATTTGTTTTAAGTGATTGCATTTTGGAATAGTGTGTCTAATTTCAAAATATAGTCACCACACTGATGCAAGCATGAATAGAAGTTGGTGGCTTTGCAATAAAACTTAAATATAATTGGCACTAGCTTCTACACAGGAATGTGGTCAGAGATCAGAAATACACTAAGCAATTAACTGATAAAGATAACAGGTTTATTTTGGCTCATAGTTCTGGAAGTTTCAGTTGAAATTTAGGTGGCCCCATTTGTTTTGGACCTCTAGTGAAGGTCATACATTATGAGGCAGGAAGCATGGAAGAAGAGGACTAGCAGAGTTCTGAAATTCCCTTCAAGACCACAGCCCTGCAAACCTAAGAATTCTAAATTCTAAAGATGCACTGTGGTCCATCTCAGGTGGACTGCGCCGAACAAGTCATTTAATAGAGAAGAAATTGTGATCATTCAAACCATGGGGAAGGGAGATTATCCAGGTGAACTCTCTATATTCACTGTCAGCAGATATTATTTTGAACTTAGCACAGGTTGTAGCACTCTGAAAGATTAGCCATTATTTTATAATAACCGTGCAATAATAACCAACTGCAAGTCTTAAAATTTGAGTTAATCTGTTACACAGCAGTAGAAAACCACATCTTGTCCCTTTCACATTATTTTTCTGCTACATGGGCATAATGTTTGGTGGTACACCAGGCTCTTAGGAAAAATGAGGCAGACCGAGTAAGGGTGAAAGTCATTGCTGAGAATCAGAGGCAGAAAGACAGAGAAACTGGCTCCCTATGGTCATTCTGGTGATCCTTCTTTAGTTTAATGCTCTCTTCCTCTGGATTTCTCTTGCTTTAAATCCTGATTATTTTGATTTTTGTATAAAAATGAAGGTGCTTTGATAGCCTGATTAAACCATTTAAACTCCATTTTCACTAGATCAAAATTTGCCTATGCTATAGTACGTTTGAAGCTCTATTATTACTCAAATTTAAGTTAGGCCTTGCTTTTGGTTATGAATGTAACTTGCAAGACCTTTATCAAAAACATAAGTTCCGGGGCAGAATAATAAAAAACACTGATAGTATTAGGCTGATGATTTTATTTTTAGAAACATTATTCCGTTGCCATTTCACACCCTGGCAAAGAACGTGAACCTGTGTGTCACCTTTGCATACGGAAAGGGCTCGATCTGTATTTGCTTCTCAGATTTTCTTTATGTGCAGATTATGTCAGAGCAATATACATATTCATTTTTATTTATTCTTAAGCAACTGCTACTGTTCTGTAGACATTAGCAGCATATATCAACAAGAAATTTCAAATTTAATGAAGTAGCATAAAGAGAAATCTAGTTAAATATCAAAAATAAAATATGCAATCATATTTAAAGAAAAATCTTTTAAAAATTTTAAATGCATAATATTTTCCATCTTCTATGTATCATGATTATTATTACTATTGTGGTTGTTTTTGGTATTGTTACTGTTCATCATAGTACAGGATTGAATCCAGGCCTATCATATGCTGGGTAAGTGTTTTTCTAACATTACCAGCTCACATTAAAGTTTGTCTTACTAGAAGGCAATTAAGCATTGTTAATGAATTACTCTACCTCATATATCCAGGAATTAGGAACATAACCCAAATAATACTGGTTCATTATACAGCTAAAATTTGGGTCAACATTTTGCATTTTATATTAGTCAATTATATTTTTTGGTTATGAGAAGATTTTCAAAGTATTTCTGAAAAAGATAACAATCTATTAAAATCAGGCCATCAAAATCATGATAGCAGTTATCTGTCACCAGCGTGGGAGTAAAAGACATATATATTATAGTCACATTCATGAAAGAAATTTCTTTTGATTAGGCTTTGTGATCATCAGTGGAAACTTTCAGGGCCATTGAAAAATCTCATACATTTTTTTCTGTGTCAATCTAAATTCTTTAGAGAGTAAATAAGGAAAGTGAATGGCTCTGTTAGACATTTCTCAATCATCTTTAAATGGGTCATAGTTTTAAATAGGATGTGTCAAATTAGAATGCTAGGAACTAAATTACGCTGCAGTTA
>RJWM01049001.1:0-11283 GCA_004363535.1 Dasyprocta punctata
GCTGTTTCCGCCATGGCCTTCCAGGAACCGTGCCTAATTAGGTGCAGTTCTGGTCTCAAGATGGCTGTCCCTCGCTCTCCCTCGGGAGTGGGGGGCTGGGGGCCGCTGGGTTCACTCACTCGCCCGCTCCTGACCACCTTGCTCCATGGTCGACCATCGTCTCTGCCGTCGCGCCACACCGTAGCAAATCTACCGGCAACTCCCCCACGTATCAAGAGCACCAGGATCGTACCTTCTCAGCTCGGGTGGCAGCGCTGATATAAGAATCTTTTTTATTTACGATTTACACTCCAAGTAACATTCTTTTAAGATCTTGATACATGGTATATTAACCATTGTTATTCTGTAATTATTTTTGTTAAAAATTTTGTTTTATTTTTCAGAGAAGAACAATTTTTACATTTTCTTTATTAATATGTACTTGTGTTACATTAAAATAAACATTTTGAAACAAAAAGTCCAAAATATAAAATTTTGAAGAGCAAAATAAAAGAAAAAAACAGGGAGATATGCTTTGTGGCAATGAGAAGGGGAGATGGAAAAGAAAAGAAAGGGAAAGAAAGTAAAAAGAATCAAGATGTAGTATGTATGTGTACCAGTACCCCATGAAGAACACATTCATTATGTATCACAAACATATACTAATAAAAAAAATTGCCAGACATGGTGGCACATGCCTATACTCACAGTACTCAGGAGGCTGAGTCAGGAGGATCACTGCAAGTTCAAGGCCAGCCTGGGCTACATAGTGAATTCAAAGCTAGCTACATAGTGAGACCCTGTCTCAAAAAAAGAATTATTTTTTTAGCTAGGGCATGACACCTGTCTGAAGAAAATGAAAGTTGGTGGTATCTGTAAAGCATATTCATGCTGTCACTACATGGTTACACACATAAATATAAGTACCGATCATCCTTTCTCAGTGGTATGATTTGTTATCATGTAGAAGCAATTAAACATAAATAAATATATTCAAACCAGAGTGGAGCTGTCTCTTTCTAGTTGCACAAAACTTAGTGGCCCGTGTGTATTTACCAAGGTTTCCAGCCCAGAGCAATAAGGCCTCTGTGTGCAGAGGAATCCTTCTGGGGTTAAGAGAAGCCAGCAGAGTTTTGGGGTCTCCATGTGAGCTACTCTGCCAACTGGAACTAGAAAAGCTACCCTCGCCGAGGGAGGTTCAGTGGCCATCATTCTCTCTCATTGAACCTCTGGGTCTACAGCCCCACAGGAAGCCAGGGTTGGCCTGGTCAGCAGAGATCTCAAGTCTCATGGTCCTAACCCTGCACACTTCTGATCCTACCCTCAAGACATCTGAAACTGAGATGAATGAAAACTAGGTGAAGTAGGGACCCAGTTCCAACCTAACTGAGCTCCTGCTTAGTTGAAAAAAGACCTCCCTCAATCTTTACTGCACTTATACAGAAAAATATGACCTGGAATTAAAAGGAAAAAAAATTTAAAAAGTAGACCCACAGATGACTCATATACTGGAATTAGAAGATAAAAATTTTAAAGTGACTAATCTAACACCCCTTCATAATAAAAACCCTGAAGAAAACAGATATAAAAAGATCATACTTAGCATGGTGGTGCACGCCTTTAATCCCAGCACTCAGGAGGTTGAGGAAGGAGGAGTGTTGTGAGTTTAAGGCCAGCTTGGGCTACCTGGTGAGCACAAGGCCAACCTGAACTACATAGTGTGACCCTGTCTCAAAAAACTAGGGCCAGGAGTTTGACTCAGTGGCTTAAGCACCTACATGGCAGGCACAAGGTTGTGAGTTTGATCCCCGGTGCCACACACACACACACACACACACACACAAAGACCATACTTGAACATGATAAAATCTATATATGACTAATATCCAACATCATACTAAATGGAGAAAAACTAAAAGCATCCCCCTAAAAGCATCCCCCGAAAACCAGGAACAAGATAAGGATGTCCACTATCCACCTCTTCTATTCAACACAGTACTTGAAATGTTAGCCAGAGTAATTAGAAAAAAGAACAAAATCAAAAGAATACATATAGGAAAGGAAGAACTCAAATTATCATTATTTGCAGATGACATGATACTCTACATAGGAGAGTCAAAGAATTCCACCAGAAAACACTTCGAATTAATAACCAATTTCAGCAAGTAGCAGGATACAAGATCAACACAGTAAAATCATTAGCATTTATATATATCAATAGTAAATAGGAAGAGAAGGAAATTCTGAAAATAATACCATTCACAGTAGTTTCAATAAAAATGAAATATCTAGGAATTAACCTAATCAAGGAAGTAAAAGATTTCTACAAAGAAAACTACAGTACTCTAAAGAAGGAGATTGAAGAGGACATCAGAAAATGGAAAGATGTCCTCTGCTCCTGTATAGAGAGAACCAATATTGTCAAAATGGCCATACTACAAAACATTTTTACAGATTCAATGCAGTTCCAATGAAAATACCAGCAACAAACTTTACAGAGCTAGAGATACAAATCTTAAATTCACCTGGAAACAGAAGAGAACCAGAATTTAAAAAACAATTTTGGGCCACAAAAGCAAAGCAAGAGACATAGCAATACTAGACTTCAAGCTATACTACAAGCAATAGTGCTAAAAACAGCATGGTACTGGAATGAAAACAGACACTTGGATCAATGGAACAGAATAGAGGATACAGGAACCTCCCCAGACCTTTGACAAAGGGTCCAAAAGCATATGTTTGAGGAAAGATATCCTATACAACAAGTGGTATTAGGAAAACTGGTTATCTATTAGTAGAAGAACGAAACTGGACTCGTCTCTCACCATATATTAAATTGCAATCAAAATAGATCAAAGATCTAAACTTTAAAACAGAAACATGAAACCTTCTGGAAGATAAAATAAGTAAAACACTTGAAGATATAGGTGTTGGAAAATCTTTTCTAAGTAGAACCTCAAACCGGGCGTGGTGGCGCACACCTTTAATCCCAGCACTCGGGAGGTTGAGGTAGGAGGAGCGTTGTGAGTTCGAGGCCAGCTTGGGCTACAACGCAAACGCAAGGCCGGCCTGAGATACATAGTGCGACCCTGCCTCAAAAAACCAGGGCTGGGAGTTTGGTTCAGTGGCTTAAGCACCTGCCCTGGCAGGTGCGAGGTTGTGAGTTCAATCCCTGGTGCCGCAAAAATAAGTAAATAAATAAATAAATAAACTAAGTAGAACCTCAGTTAAATAAGAAATAGCTGCAAGAATCAACAAATGGGATTGTATCACACTAAAAACTTCTGTACGGCAAAAGAATCAATTAGTAAAGAGACAACCTACAGAATGGGAAAAAAAAATTTTGCCAGCTACTCCTCAGATGGAGGATTAATATCTAAAATATACAAAGAACTCAAAAACGTTGAACCACCTAAAAATAAAGATCATGTCAAGAAATGGGGAAGAGAAATGAACAGATACTTCACAAAGGAAGAAATACAAATGGTCAACAAATTATGAAAAAAGGCTCAACACCTCTGGCCATTAGAGAAATGCAAATTAAAACTACAGTAAGATTCCGTCTTACTAGGAAAGAATAACAATCGTTAGGAAATCAGACAATACCAAATGCTGAAGTGACTGTGGTGAAAAAGGATCCCTCCTTCATTGTTGGTGAGAGTGCAAACTAGTACTGCCATTGTGGAAGTCAGTATGGAGGTTTCTCAAAGAACTGAAATTAGAAATTCCACATGACCCAGTGATCCCCTTGGTAGGTATCCTCCTCCAAAGGACATTGTACGATAGCGATACATGCACACCAATGTTTACAGCAGCACAATTTGTAACAGCTAATCCTGGAAGTAGCCTGTGTACACATCAACACATGATTGGATAAAGAAAATGTGGTGTCTATAGATAATGGAATACTACTCTGCTTTAAATAATGACAAATTTGAGGCATATATAGGAAAATAGATACACCTGGAGAACATAATGTTGAGTGAAATAAATCAGACATACAAGCTTAAATGCCATATAGTGTCTCCTTTTGAGTGAGGCAAAGTACAAACAAAGAAAATGGTAAAAGATGGCTAGAAAGGGACAAGGGAACAGATCTTGTCCAATAGAGAAGTGATACAAGGGAACAAGGTCAAAGGGTAAAGAGGAAAGGAAGGGAAAATAAGAGAAATAAACGTGCTCCATGCACTGGATCCTAATAACTCCAAGTGATGTAAACATTATATGCCATAACATGAGCTAAGACAATATCAACAAGTATATAAAAAGTGATAGAGGAAAGGGGGAGAGGGAGGGAAGGAGAAGTGGATTAGAAAAAAAAAGCTGTAATAAGTGCATGTAACCACTCCCCAAGATGATTGTAAACTGTGTCAATTGCAAACATGTACTAATAAAGTAAAATAAAACGTTACAAAAACTTAAAATAATTAATATGGCCAGGTGTGGTAACACACACCTGTATCAAGGCACTCAGGAGGCTGTGGCAGGAGGATCACCATGAGTTTGAGGCATGAGCTACATGAAAAGTTTAAGGCCAGCCTGAAGTACAAAGTGAGGGCCTGCCTAAAAAACAAACAAACAAACAAAAAAGGACCATAAAAAAAAAAGACCATTCACAGACTTCAGGGGGAGAGAACAAGGCCTCACCAAGAAGCAAGCCCTCCCTGTGAACCAGCACCGTGTGTGGGCCATCGCTGGCAGGGGGGCAGCCAGATCCCAGCCTCTTCTGGTATGCAGGCTGACAAACAAGAAGAACCAATCCCCACCCCCATAAGTGATTGGCAGATCCAAAGAAACACAGGCTGTGATGATAGCTATTGAGGTGAAATGCAAATTGGTGCTTGTGGTGTTTTGTTGTTTCACTGACCTTGCAGGTCCAGGGCCAGTGGTCTGATCGTCTATTCAGAGGACAGAGGTACACAGTGTGGCATCTAGTGGGGGAATCTCCTTCTGAGGGTGGTGGCCGTTGCTGATTCCCTATTGTCTTGTTTTGAAGTCCTGTATCATTTTCATTGTTTTGTTGAGTTGGGTTTTATTATTTTGTTTTGTTTGATTTTGTTATATCCAATAGCATGAGCAGGTATTTCAAAGACAGCAAGATATATTATGGTAGCCATTTTGGATTTACTATTGTCTTGTTTTGAAGTCCTTTATTGCATTCTTTGTTTTGTTTTTATTGTTTCTGTTCTATTCTGTTCTGTTTGATTTTTATTGTGTCTGAAGTTATCTGCAGCTACTTTTTTTTTTTCGGCACCGGGGATCGAACTCACAGCCTCGCGCCTGCCAGACAGGTGCTTCAACTGCTGAACCAAACTCCCAGCCCTAGGTTTTTTGAGGCAGGGTCGCACTAGGCAGCTCAGGCCAGCCTTGTGTTGTAGCCAAGCCAGCCTCGAACTCACAATGCTCCGCCTACCTCAGCCTCCTGAGTGCTAGGATTAAAAAATGCCACCATGCCCGGCATCTGCAGCTATTTTAAAGACAACAAGAAGCATTATGGTAACTATGTTGATTTTGTAATGTTTTGAAGTCCTGTGTCACTTACATTGGTTTGTTATAATTGGTTTTATTGTTTTATTTTCCTTGATTTTATCCTCTTTAAAATAAAATGTAAGCCAGGAGTGGTGGTGCACACCTTTAATCCCAGCATTCAGGAAGCTGAAACAGGAGGATCATTGTGAGTTTGAGACCAGCCTGGGCTACAAAGTGAGTTCAAGCCCAGCCTGAACTGCATAATGAGAACCTGTCTCAAAAAATAGGGCTCGGCAAATAAATACACGAAGCGATGCTCAACATCACTGGTCATTCGAGAAATGCAAATTAAAACAACATCGAGATTCCATCTCACTCCAGAAAGAATGGCTTCCATCAAGAAATCAACTGATAACAAACGTTGTTGGGGATGTAAGGAAAAAAGGAACCCTTCTCCACTGTTGGTGGGAATGCAGACTGGTGCGACTGTGGAAATCAGTATGGAGATTCCTCAAAAAACTAGGATTGGAAAACCCTTTCAATCCAGCTATTCCACTTCTGGGTATTTTCCCAGAAAAATTGAAAGTGTCATGTCACAGTGATACATGTGCACCCATGTTCATAGCAGCACAACTTGTAATAGCTAAATCTTGGAAACAACCAAAATGCCCATCAACCACAGAATGGATGAAAAAGATGTAGTATTTTTATACAATGGGATATTACTCAGCTATAAAAAAGGATGATCTTGAGGCTTTTGTAGGTAAATGGAGGCAACTTGAGACTACACTCACAACTGAAATAAATCAGACTCACCTTTGTAAATATCATATTGTCTCCCTAGTGTAAAAAATAACAATTTAAAAAAACTGAGAGAGTAGTAAGATCCAAAACATACAATAGATATTATAATAAGGACAGGGAAAGAATGTGCTCAAAATTAGAGAACAGCTGGGATAGGGGAAAGAAGAAATGGAAGAAAGAAAAAGATTATATGTTTGTAGATATACACATATAACTGTATGTATGTATAAGTATGCAAGACAGATAGCTATACTACTAATTCTCTGTTAGTTTACCAGAAACAATAGTTTGTGTTGTCATTGTTTGAGTGTCTGATCATTTTTTATGCCTAGATTTTATAACTTGAACAACTACTTCTAAGATAACAGTATGTAATATAGTGACTAGTATTGATTCCTTACTGTTTTGTTTTGTTTTGTTTTTTGATTTTGCTTTTGCTTTTTGTTTTTCATTTTTTTGAAATTTTGTATTCTACCTTTTATTCCATTTTGCTTTTTTAAAATTAAAAAAAAAAAGGGCTGGGGATTTAGTTCAGTGGCGTAGGCACTTGCCTGGCAGGCATGAGGTTTTGAGTTCCATCCCTGGTACCAAAACTAACTAAATAAATAAATAAGTAAATAAATAAAGGACTGGAAAACCAAGTGTGCTGGCACATGCCTGTAATCCCAGCACTTTGGAGGCTGAGGCAAGAGAATTGCTGTGAGTCAAGGCCAGCCAAGGCTACATAGTGAATTCAAGGCCAGCCTGAATAACACCGTGAGACCTCATTCCAAAAATAAAAATAAAATAAAAATAAATAAAGGACTGGGTATGTAGCTCAGTGAAAAGGCCCTGGGTTCAGTCCCAAGTACTGCATAACAGATAGCTGATAGAGATGCAAAACAGTGCAACTACTATGGAAAATCAGCAGCTTCTTATTAAATGTAAAACCCAGCAATCCAGATCCTTAGTATTTATCTTAGAGAAATGAAAACATTTCATTTTCATTTTCACAAGTGTTCATAACAGTTCTCTTCACAGTCACCGAGTGTCCATCACAATATGGAAGAATAAGCTGAGTGGAATGCTGCTCAGTAGTAAAGAGGATGCAGTAATATGAATGAATCCCAGACACTGTGCTGAGCCACAGAACCCAGCCTTGTGTGCCCTGAACACTACTGCAGCCCCTGACTGTTCACCAGGCAGCTGCAGGTGCGCCTGATGCTATAGCTCTGCCCCACTGGGGGACCACACCTATTCTGCTCCTGTGGGCACTACCCTGGGTTAGCGCTTTCTGATGCCAGCTGAGAGCACCAAGCCCCAAAGACACAGGTCCTGGGTGAAGCCCTCCTCAGACACCTCTGCCTGACCCCTGCTCAGGCTGCCCTTGTGCCTCCAGCAGCACTGTCTACTCCTCCCAGGCACCAGGCCCACTGATGCCCTGTTATCTCTCCTGGCCCCCGAGTGCCCAGGGTTCTGCCAACAATAGTATCCCTCTGTTGCTGGCCCCCAGTGGAAAACAAGAGGGCTGGAGCCTTGTGGCGAGGCCCAAGGAGAAACAAGGTCACTGTCAACTGCTGTAAGGCCTTGGCTTAAGAAACTGAGTTCTGTGTGTAGGCAAACCTGAGAGCAAATCTTGGCTGGGCCACTTGCTTGTGATATCAGGCAGGTGGCCATTCTCTGGATTTGAAATAATATAAGTTCCTAAGGAAAAGAAGATGAAGAGAAGGAATAGGAGGAGGAGAGGGAAGGCAAAGAGGAGGAGGAGGAGCCAGCCTCAAAAGTTTCCTACTGTAAGGATTCCACTTATGTGACATTCTCAAAAGGAGAGATTAGTGGTTAGTGACGAGTAAGGTCTAAACAGGGGTGGAAGGCTAGGTCCATAGCTCAGGGCAGAGCACTCGTCTGGTTGCCAGGGTCCTTGAGTTCCATCCCAAATGTCACAAGAACAAAAAAGTGGGGCACAGGGACTTTTTTTAGTAACAATTGTGTACCTTGGTTGTAACGGTGATTACATGCATTTATACAGGTTATGATTCCAGATATGCAGAATTGTACCCCCTTCCCAAAGTCAATTTTACTGTACAATAACTTTTTCAACTTCAAAGCCTAAAGTATCTTACCAAGCAAGTTTATTGCATGTGAATTTTTCTAACTAGTCAGAACAACCATGACCCTCATCTTCGGGTCTCTGTGCATTTGAGGAGTGAAGGCACAGACAAAAGACACCACACACTGAGGAAAGATCGCACATCTGGAGCCTGGGGTAACTCAAGGGTTGGAGCCCAGGAAGGAGCGCTTCAGGCAGCAGGGAGACTGAGTAGTGGACCTAGTGCCCCTAGGGTCAAGAAGGGTGCCAGGGCCTTCAGTGCCACCAAAACCAGTTCAGACTCCAGCCAATGAGCAAGGAGGAGTCACCACAGGGGCTAAGAACATCTACGGGAGGTTCTGAGGGTGTGGTGGGTGAGGGAATGAAGGGCCTGGGACAAACATGGCGGGAGTGAGCCTCCTGGAGCCGGAGCCAATGGACAAGATACAAGGCCCTCAAGATCACCACAGGTGACCCCCGCTACAATGGTGCCAACACTCCAGGGTCTCTTCCCCCACCCTCCCCCACCCTTTCGCTGATGCCTTTCCCCTCCAGGAAGCGGTGGAGAGGAGAAAGGAGAAATCAGTGAGGACCCCAATTTATCCGCTCCCAGGTGCACCATCTACAGAGGACAGCAGGCCTCCCAGAAGTGGGCTGTGCTAAGACGGCCCCTTCCTCTCAGCCTGTCCTGGTCATTTCTTCTGCAGCAGCTCCAACTCCAGATAAGTGACTGTGGCCTGCTGACTTCAGCATGGCTCCTCCCACAGGACCTGGGGTCAACTTGTTGGATCCTGCTCCCTTAAGACCCCCATGACCCTTTACAGATTTTCTTCATGGCTGTTACTTGATCTCGTACCATCGCCTATTTGTTAACCTGTCCATTCAGTTCCTGATGAGCCTAAGCATTTTCTTCATTTGTGCCCCCAGATGTCAAGTAGTATTCACATAGTAAGTACTAAACAGATGCTCATGAATGAGTAAGTATTATAAATTAAAACAGCCAAATTGCTTCTCTTGGGAGACCCACAGTCCTCAGGTTCTGAGACCCTTCTCTCCATTCCCAGGGAGACAGGTCCGATCACCGGTCTTCCTTGTAGGAGTGGAGGTGAAAGGAAAGTGACTAGGCTGAAGGTCTCTGCATCGGGAAGGTGGAGTCTTCAGCACTGAGAGCTGGACAGCGTCCAGGTGAGCAGGCCCTGGAGAGATGGGCAAAGACTGCAGAACCAAGACATGAGACAGGCATGCAATGGATTTAGAGAGGGGATGAAGACAGTGGCAGAGAAGCTAGCATCACACAGGAGTCAGCAGCCAATCCTCTCTATGCTACTATCACTCCACCTCTGCAGCAGGACCCTGCCAGGTTCCGTCTGTATGCTTCCCCACTGAGGAGGCCCTGGGAAGAGCAAAACTGGGGTAAATTCTAGGACTTTTGCAAGACCAGGCTGGGCCATCATACTCCCACGAGTGAGTGAGACAACTGCTCCCAAGGGCACCTACCTCCTGCTTGGTGGTGCCCTGTCTGTGGTGGTGACTCGGGTCTGGGGCAAGAAGGGAAGCCATGTTGGTGAGGCCCACCTCAGTGACATGTTGCTGTTGTCAGTGGGTCTCAAAACTATAGCTTTTAGTCGGGCGTGGTGGCACAGGCCTTTAATTCCAACACTCGGGAGGCTGAGGTAAGAGGAGCATTGTGAGTTCGAGGCCGGCTTGGGCTACAACGTGAGCTCAACGCCAGCCTGAGCTACATAGTGCGACCCTGTCTCAAAAAACTACGGCTGGAAGTTTGGCTCAGTGGCTTAAATGGCTGCCTGGCAGGTTTGAGGTTCTGAGTTCCATCCCTGGTGCTGAAAAACAAACAACCAAACAAAAACCTATAGCTTTTGTGTGGCCAGTGGATGGCAACTTCTGGAGTCTCTTTAATTCTAACTAGTGTGCCATGTGGCTTACCCAGGGCCCAGGGACACCTGAAATGTGTCCACTCACTAGCCTTCAGCCTTCAGTGTGTCCATACTTGTTAGTGTAGAAGTAAAATGTGAGGGGAAAAAAAATGTGCCTCAAAAAGGGGAAGCTGGCCAAAAGGCAGGGCTGAATGCAGAAGTCCAAACAACAATGTCCTGGCTCTTACTCTTCTTTTCCCTGTAACAATCTCCTCCTCCCCACTCCCCATATTATGGTGACAAAATAACAACCAGCTGTTCCTACCTTACACAGCTACTTTACTTCCCTAATAGCTCCAAATAAATACTCCAAATTTGAACGCAACTGGATTAAACAAGATCTATGCACCAACCCCAATCCCCATGGCTAGACAACTGATAATCCAGTTGGTTCAGTAAGGGCCCCACCCTGATCCCTGAACAGGGGCACAGTACAGGCCAGGACCCTGTGACTCCATGCAGGTGATAAAGCAGCAGTAAGCTGATAGCCCGCTCACTCTCCCCGTGTCTCCTGGTCACTTGCTTCTCCCGGCCTGGGCTGGCCTTAGTAAACACGTCACCATATCCACTGCTATCTCACATCACAACCAACCCATCAGCGAGACATCAGAGCTTCCTTCAAATACCCATCCCCAAAGTGGCTGTGTGAGCAGTCTGCTGCCTGCCCTTCACGCATCCTCCAAGCACTGCAGCAGCTTCCTAACCAACTGAACTCCCACTCCTCTAGGCCCCACTCCTAATCGATTCTGCACACGGCGACTGAAGGGTTCTTTTTACCTTTTCAATGTGAACCAGACCCGGTCATTTCACCCTCAATCCCCTCCTGGCTTCCCAAAGCATTTGAACCAAATCCTAAGGCTTTCCAATGATCCGGGAGGCCCCACCTGAACTGGCCGGCCTTCCCCAGCTCTCTCCTCTCCTGCTCATCACTTGGCCACCACACCACACCCTCTCCCATAGGCTCCAAGTGGGGGTGCTCTTCCCCTGGATCTTCCCTGATTCAGGTCCCCTCAGTGTCACTTGTGCAGA
>RJWM01049002.1:0-11302 GCA_004363535.1 Dasyprocta punctata
GAGCAGGACACCCTGACCCTCGTCACCGCCGACCACTCCCACGTCTTCTCCTTTGGGGGCTACACCCTGCGGGGCACCTCCATCTTCGGTAGGCCGGGGACTGTGGTGGGTGCTGTTGCTAAATGTGACGGCGGAGGTCTCCCTGAGCCTCAGTTTCCTCATCTGTCCAGTGGGTGCACGGATAGTAATGATTCGTGGGAATCTTGGCAGGATTAAGC
Organism: Dasyprocta punctata; assembly: GCA_004363535.1. Taxonomy (NCBI): domain Eukaryota; kingdom Metazoa; phylum Chordata; class Mammalia; order Rodentia; family Dasyproctidae; genus Dasyprocta; species Dasyprocta punctata. The sequence goes on from RJWM01049002.1 coordinate 219, forward strand.
CCGAGACCATGCCCAAGCTGAGGGAGTGAGTCAGACACATCGCACCAGTGATGGTCACTGCCGTCGTGTGCCCCTGTCCCCCTGCAGGGCTGGCCCCCTCCTTGGCCTCAGACTCTAAAAACTACACCTCCATCCTGTACGGAAATGGCCCCGGATACCCCTCGGACTCCGTCAGGCCCGACGTCAGCGACAGCGAGATCTGTGAGTGCTGCCAGACCCCCCTCGCCTGGCGGAAGTCGGGGGGGGGGGTTATGGGAGGGGGATGAGAGGGTGTAGACTGGAAAGAGGAGGTGGTGCCTCTCCCGGAAATCCCTGCTGACTGCTGTGTCCCCCACCCGAGATGACCCCGCGTACCTGCAGCAGGCGGCCGTGCCCCTGTCCTCCGAGACGCACGGCGGCGAGGACGTGGCCGTGTTCGCGCGCGGCCCACAGGCGCACCTCATGCACGGCGTGCAGGAGCAGAGCTACGTCGCGCACCTCATGGCCTTCGCCGGCTGCCTGGAGCCCTACGCGGCCTGCGGCCTGCAGCCGGCCGGCTCCACGGACGCCCCGACGGCCACCTCCATGCGCGCCCCCTCGGCCGCCCCCACGCGCGCCCCCACGGTCGCTCCCACGGCCCCCCCCTCGCGCGCCCCCACAGACGCAGGCCCGGATTCTGCGCGGCCTTCGCTGCCAGTGTTGGCCGGGACCGTGCTGCTCCTGCTGGTGGCTGCCGCTGCGCCCTGACCGCGCTCCCCGCTGGACCCCATGGGGTGCGTGCGTGTGCGTGCGCAGTGCCCCCCACCCTGCCTCCAGGGACGTCCACTCCCCGCCCTACCCTGCGACCCCACCCGCCCTCTCCCGGCCTGCAGACCCGCCCCTCTCGCCTTGCTGCGAACCCTGCCCTGCGCCCGCACCTCGGCCCCACGGGCCGCCCCTCCAGGGCCCGGGGCTGCGCCGAGCTGCACCTGAGCGCCCCAGGCCGCCCCCTGGGCTCCCGCCCCGCCCGCCCGCCGGCCTCCCGGCAACGCAGAGCAGCAATAAAGCCCGCGGGACAGTGTGGCCGCGACGGTGTCGCCGAGAGCCCGGGCGCGGGGTGGACGGGGTCTGCCCCCCGCTCCCCTGCAAGAGTGCGGCCAGGGCTGAGGGCACAGCGGGGCCGGGTCCCCTGCTCCAGGCCGGAGGTCGCAGTCCGTCCGCGCCCCGCCGCCCGCACCCCGCACCCGCGCGGCCCCCGAGGAGGCACCGTAGCCTGGTCATCTCGCCCGGCGCCTCAAGGGGCGGCAGGGACGGGAGTCAGCGGAGCCACCACGTGCCGCGCCTGATGCTCCTCGGGACCCGGGGCGGCGAGCAGGGGCCTGGGCAGAGGTGCGGTGGCCGCAGAGAAGAGGCGCGAGGTCAGCATGGTGTGCAGAGGCGCCGCCCGGCCTGACTTCGTCTTCTTTTTAATTTTTCCCGTGGCGGGATCTCGCTATGTAGTCCATGGTGGACTTCAACTTCCTGTGTAGCCTAAGTTAAACTCGAACTCGAGTTGATTATCCTGCCTCAGCCTCCCAAGTGCTGGGATTACAGATGTGTGCCCCCAAGCCCGGCTCAGCCCAACCTTCCTGAATCCCAGTGACACAGGACTGCCACAAACCAGAGCCCCGAAGGGCCGCCACCAGCCCCGTCTCCCGGCTTCCTGGGGTGGGACCCTGGGCGCCCGGGGCTGTCTCGGAGCTGGCCTCGAGCCTCCATGTTCCTCCCCAGGAGGGGCAGAGACAGGAGGGTCTCCCCGAGGTGGCCCTGGGCAGCAGAGTCGTGACCCCCCCACTTCCCACACAGACACGGCCTCAGCCTCAGCGCCCACAGCCAGCAAGCAGCTCGGGGACCCCCAGCCTGCCCGGCTCCCACAGCCCAGGGGACAGCACCAGCCTCTGAGCCCAGGGATCCGGGCTCCCCGTTCACTGCCCCCGCCTGCCCGCCCGCGGCGGCTTTGGCACAGAGCGGGAGGGGGACACCCCGAGGCCGCCACTGCCCCCCCCCCCCCGCGCGCGCTTCCCGCCCCTCTCTCAGCCCTGCACAGAGGTGACTGCGAGCTGGGGCTGAGGCCGAGCTGCGGGATCTTGGGATCTTTTTCATGTCTGCCAGGGTCCCCAGGGCCACAGGCGAAGAAGTCTGGCCGGAGCCCCGCACTCACATCCGGCCAAGTCTACCCCGGCCTGTAATCCGAAGAGCCGAGGGGCATGAGAGAAGCCACCCCGGACTGCGGTGCAGACCGCGCCCCGAACCCGCACAGCGGAGTGGGCCACGGGTGCCCCGGAGCAGTCAGGAGCGGCGGCCCAGGCCCCACGCAGCCGCGCTGGTAGGCAGGAGCCAGGTTCCCGGATGCAGTGACTGGAGAATCCTGGAGACTCCAAAAATGTCAAAAAACCCAAAAATCAAAACAACAGATGTGGTACAAAAATGTCAAAAGAAAAAAGAAAGAAAGAAAGAAAGAAAGAAAGAAAGAAAGAAAGAAAGAAAGAAAGAAAGAAAGAAAAAAAGAAAGAAAGAAAGAAAGAGAGAGAGAGAGAGAGAGAAAGAAAGAGGAAGAATCCTGGAGACGCTTGTCATCTTGCCCAGGCTGCCTGTCCCAACCTGGCCAAAGTGACAGCAGCGTTTAAACAGCCTGAAATCAGGAGCTCCCTAATGTTCATCAACAGGGGGCGATAAAAATTGTAGTTTGGTTGTTTGTTTGGTGTGTGTTTTTTGAAACAGTCTCACTATGGAGTCTAGACTGGCCTCAAACTTGTGACAATCTGCCTGCCTCAGCCTCCAGAGTGCTGGGACACAGGCATGCGCCACCATGCCCAGCTGTAGTATTTTCATAAATGGAAAACGAGAGACAGCTTTTGTTAAATGCGATGAATCACAGACACAGTCGGAGTTATTGCAGGTCGGCTGCAGACCACCACAGTAAGTGTGTGTCTCAGTAAAGCAAGTCACGTGTATTTCTTTCCGCTTCCCTGTGCATGTAAAATACGTTTATGTCTGAGCAGAGTGGCACACACATGTAATCCCCGCTACTCCGGAGGCTGAGGCAGGAGGAGCACAAGTTCAAGGCCAGTCTGGGCAACTTAGACCCTGTCTCAAAATAAAAAATAAGGGGCTGAAGATGTAGCTGCGGCAAAGTGCCCTTGGGTTTGATCCCCAGTACCACAAAAATTTATAGTGTTAAGTGTGTAATATCATTATGCCTAAAAAAAGTGTGACTCTTGATTAAAAGGTGTATGTTACCTTTATTTGTCTGTGTTGTTTTGAAACAGTGTGAGCTGTAGTTTTTTTTGTTTTGTTTTGTTTTTGTGGCACTGGGGATGGAACTCACAACCTTACACTTACCAGGCAGCCACTGAAACCACTGAGCCAAACTTCTAGCCCTAGTGTTTTTTTTTTTTTTTTTGTGGCCCCGGGGATCAAACTCACAGCCTCACACCTGCCTCACACCTGCCAGACAGGCGCTGAAGCCACTGAGCCAAACTCCCAGCCCTAGTGTTTTGAGGCAGGGTTGCACTACGTAGCTCAGGCCAGCCTTGCGCTCACGTTGTAGCCCAAGCGGGCCTCGAACTCACAACGCTCCTCCTACCTCAGCCTCCCGAGCGCTGGGATTAAAGGGGTGCGCCACCACGCCCAGCTTAGCCCTAGTGTTTTGAGGCAGGGTCACACTATGTAGCTCAGGCCAGCCTTGTGCTCACGTTGTAGCCCAACCCGGCCTCGAACTCACAACGCTCCGCCTACCTCAGCCTGAGCTCTGGTTTTCAATGCTATTTCTGGTTAGGCTTTATTTTGGGGGAACCGTGAACTCATCCCTCGTGGGGAACTGGAACGAGCACATAAGAAACTGAATTCCTTGTGTCCCCCTGGCCTCTTCTCCCTCCCTCTTCCTTCCTCTCTTGGAGCAAAGTGGCTTCATCCTGGTCAGGATGCTGTGGCCATTGTCACTACAGAAGATTTGGAACATTCTGGAAACTTAGATGATATAGCAGGGTCAGGGCTGGAGGGGATGAATTCGCATTTGAAAGTGGTTATTCTGTGGGGGCAGTGTGGCCAAACAGCACCCCGTGACACTGAGAAAGCTCTGGTGAAAAGATGAACTCACGTAGCAAACTTCTTTGTCTTATTTTAAGTGATTGCACAGGTGCTCCACCCTCAACTCTGAACACTGTAATTGGTCAGCAGCCGCCAGGCCCCCACTGCACGAAGACTCAGATGAACCCCGACATTTAAAAGCAATACAGTCAGGCACGGTGGCACTCACGAGGCTGAGGCAGGAAGATCGTCATGAGTTGAAGGCTGGTCTGGGCTGTGCAAGTGAGCTCAAGGTCAGCCTGGACACAGTGAGACCCTGTTTCAAAAAGACAAGAAAGAAAAAATAAAGACTAGAGATCAAAAATACTTGCCTTGTGGGCATGGTGGCGCTCACCTCAATCCTAGCACTCAGGAGTCTGAGGCAGGATAGCCATGAATTCTACACCAGCCTGGGCTACATAGTGAGACCCTGTCTCAAAAAAAAAAAAAAAAAAAAAAAAAAAAAATCACGGCAAGCCTGTCTCACAGAGCAGCCACTGAGCAGGAGAATAGTGACAGCAGGTGGGGTGGGCACTCGGGGACGGGGTGATTGGGACCAGCATTTTGATCTCTAGTTTTCAAGGCTATTTTTTGGTTAGGTTTTTGTTTCTTGTTTTTGTTTCTTGTTTTTGTTTTTTTGGAGTCCGGTCTTGCTCTGTAATTCAGACTGGCCTTGAATTCACTGTGTCGTGCCGCCGGCCACTACACGTCTTCCTTTTGGGGAAACACGGCACTAGGTTTTGAAATAATTTTTTTGAAGGAAGCGGCTGCATTTGCTGATCCGGAGGAACAACTCCGGGCCGCCACAGCTCTGTCCTGAGGGCAGGGGTGCGGCTCCGCACAGCGCCCCCCATTCCCGCACCAGGCCCCGTGCACCCCAGCGCTGGGGGAGAGAAGACGGCTTCCCAGTCCCGGCGACCCCTCTCCGCCACAGGCCCGGGAAGCCTCTGCTCCTCCTGCCCCGGAGCCGCGCAGTGGGTGCGGATATTCCGGAAGCCGCGTGGGGAGCGAATGAGCTGCAGCCCCGGCTTCCCGCACAGGCAGAGCGGGCTGGGGCGCGCTCCGGGGCTCTGTGAGCCTGGGGTGCAGACGCGTGCTGCCTTCCGCGCCAGCCGGCTGCCCTGTCGCCCAGCCCGAAGCTGCACAGCCGACCCCAACCGCACCTCTTGTCTGGAACCCGTGCTTCCGCTGACTCGGGAGCCCTGGCCTCATGGGGCCCTTCTCCATGATCTCGGCCACATCTGGGTGCCTCCCGGCCAGCACGATCTTCTGTAGTTTTTTATTTTTTTTATTTTTATTTTTTTTAGACAGGGTCTTACTATGTAGCCCAGGCTGGGCTCAAACTCGAGGTGATCCTCCTGCCTCGGCCTCCTGAGTGCTGGCATGTGCCACTGGGCCTGGTGCTTTTGATTTACAGTGAAAGAGGCAGGGCCCTTGAACACTTAGAGTCACTGCAGAGCTATTGGCCTTATTTCTACATCGATCCCCCATCTAGGGAACAGGGAGGCCCAAAAAAGCTGGGGAGCATTGGTGTGGGGAGCTCGGGACACACACAAGGCTCACCACCTTCTGGGGCGCAGCTTGTGGCACCCCCAAAAGCATTAACAATAGTAGTAGCTGTGAAGGGCACTGTGCCCAGATCACTGTGGGACAGCTCAGCCCCGGGGGCGTGGGCGACAGCCCTGTGGGGCGGAGAGCTGTGAAATCAGCCGGCGGTGCTGGTGCAGGCCAGTCACAGAGGCACTCGGAGGCCGAGGCAGGAGGATGGAACGTTCAAAGCCACCCTGGGCAACTTAGCAACTTAGGGAGACCCCATCTGAAAATGAAAGATGAAAGGCCCGGGGACACAGCTCAGCTAAAAAGGCTGCAGAGTTTGATTTTGATAATGAGGGCTCAGGGCTACAGGACGTCAGCAGTGAGGAGGGGCGGAGGAGCTCCCCGGAGCCCCAGGTGACGCTGCCCAAACAGCTCGTTACAGCGCCTGCACGAGGAGGGAATCGCGGCCCAGCAAACTTGCTCGCTGGGGAAACCCTGCTGTGGTTTGCTCGTCCCCAAGGGCCAAGGGATCACATGCTAAGGTGAAAGATTTACACAGTCTGAGGAGAGACCAGAGTAGATCCTGTTAAAAAATGTTTTTTGAGATAGAGGCCACTATGTAGCCCAGGTTGGCCTCCAACTCACAGTGATCTTCCTGTCTCAGCCTTCTCAGGACTGGGATTAGAGGTGTGGGCTACCACGCCTGGCTCATGTGTTAAATTTAATTCTCTCCTGACAAGTATGGAGAGGGTGGGCAAGCCGGGTGTGGTGCAAATACCTGTAACTCCAGCATTTGGGAGGCTGAGGCAGGAGGATCAATTTGAGTTTGAGGCCAATCTGGGCTACATAGTGAGACCCTGTCTCAAAAAAAAAAAAAAAAAAAAAAGAAGGTGGTATTTCATTGATCTTGATAGTGATATTTAGAGATGGGGCCTTTGGGAAGGATTAGAATGAGATGACATCACTAGCATGTCCCACCTATGATTGGATCTGGGTGGTTTTTCTAAGAGGCAGTAACAGTTGGGTGTGGCAGGGCACACCTATAGCAGCACTTGAGAGGCTGAGGCAGGAGGGTCACTGAGTTTGAGGCCAGCCTGAACTGTACAGTGAGACCCTATCTTAAAAAAAAAAAAAAAAAAAAAGGAAGAGAAGCGAGTGGTGGTGCACGACTCTAATTCCACCACTCTGGAAGGCTGAGGCAGGAGGTTGGGAGGTCAAGGCTAGACTGGACTACGTGTGAGTTCAAAACCATCTGGAATACAAAGCTGGACCCTGTCTCAAAACAAAAAACAAAACAAAAGGAGACTCAGGTGTGGTGGTACATGCCTATAATCACCCACTCTGGGAGGCTGAGGCAGGAGGACTAAAAGTTCAAATGAGCCCAGTCTGGACAATTTAGTGATTTAATGTCTCAAATCTGAATTTAGTGTTTCGACTGGGTATGGTGGCAGATGCGTGTATCCCAGCACTTGGGAGGCTGAGGCAGGATCACTGCAAGTTCAAAGCCAGCCTGGGCTACGTACTGAGACCGTGTCTCAAAAAAAACCCAAAAAACAAAAACCTGAGGCAGGATGATTGTTGCGAGTTCAAGTCCAGCCTGGGCTACAAAGTGAGCTCAAGGCCAACCTGAATTGCATAGCGAGACCTGGGGACATAGCTCAGTGTGAAGTGCTGCTTTCAATCCTCAGTCCTGAAAAATAAAGGGCAGGGGAGACTGGGTGTGTCGTGAGCATTTGTGATCCCAGCTACTCCAGAGACAGAGAGGAGGGTCACAGGTTCGAGGCCGGCCGGGCAATTTCGCCAGCTCCTGCCATAGACTGGAAAGGCCAGGGGGTGGGGTGCAGTTCCCTCACTGGTAGTGGCCTGAGTTCAATCTCACTACAGCAAAGAGAGAAAATGTATTTATTTGTAAAGGGAAAAAAGAGTAATTTTTGTACTAAGCTAGAGCCATTGTTCAGCTCTGAAAGAGCGCAGGACAAGGGCGGGCCACTGGCAGGCTGGGCGCCGGCCTGAGGACCGCGGATGTGGCACAGGGGACCCCAGGTGTGACCCAGGTCGCTGCCGCGCAGAGGGCTCACCTGTAAGGTTTCTGTGAAAGCGCTGATATCGGCAGCACGCTGACAAACACCCGGAGCAGGGCCATGGTTAGAGCAGGGGGCTTTCGGCACCGCCTCCCCGCAGGGCCCATTTCCTGGGAGACGAAGCTGAGCCTTAGCAAGATTGGTGCCTGCGACCTCCTCTTGGCTTTTGGTCCCTTCAGAGACCGAGTTCTCCGTGAATACTGAGCGTGATCCTTTGTTTTGTGGCGTGGGGGATTGAGCCTAGGTCCCATCTACTGAGCTGCGTCCCCAGCTCCTTCATATTTTTTAATTTTGAGTCAGTGTCTTGCTCTGTTCCTGAGCTGCCCAGACTGGGCCCACAGTTTTGATCTTCCTGTCTCAGCCTCCCTGACTGCTGCATTACAGGTGGGCAGCTCCATGGCCAGCTTTATTTTTCATTTTGTGACAGGGTCTTGTGATGTAGATACTCAGGCTGGCCTGGAACTCGGCAACCCTCGGCCTCAGGCTCCCAAGTGCTGGCATTACAAGCAGGCACCACCACACCCAGCAGCAAATGTTACGATGTCAAAAATGTGTTTTTCTGAGTTGTCTAGCTCCTCTAGATCTTCTAGGAAGATTCTATATCCTCTCCACTTATTGTTTTGTCTTTTTGAAACAGGGTTTTTTTTTTTTCTTTCTTTCCTTGTGAGACAGGGTCTCGCTATGCAGTTCAGGTTGATCTTGAGCTCACTTTGTAGCCCAGGCTGGTCTCAAACTCACGACAATCCTCTAGCCTCAGCCTCCCAAGTGCTGAGATCACAGATATGTGCCACCATATCTGGCCTAGAATTTTTTGAGACAAGATCTTGCTATGTAGTTCAGGTTGACCTTGAACTCACTATGTAGCCCAGGCTGACCTTAAACTCTTGGTGATCCTCCAGCCTCAGCCTCCCCAGTACTGGGATTACAGGTGTGTGCCACCATGTCTAGCTTGAAATTAGATACTTAACATTGGTGTCCAAACCTGCTTAAAAAATGTTTAAAATCGGAGTTCATTTTTTTCAAATCCGTTTTATTTAAAAGAGAAAAAAATTGAAGCTCAAAGTTAGTCTGAACTTTGGGGAGAAAAATAAAAAAAGGTAACAAAGCTGCAGTTTGGCAAGGCTGCGCGGCGGGCTTCGGCTTCGGGCAGGTCTGTGACGCTGGCCTTTCCTGACAGGCGGGGCGCACTGGGAGCCGGGACGGGTCTCGCACGCCTGACTGTCTCTGTCGCACGGCGTGGGTTTAGGTCGGCGTCGCTGCGGTGCTCCCTGCGTGCTGGGCAGGGGTAAGCCGGGTCACCTCGTTCATCACCCTATGTTTGACCCTGACGGTGGTGACCGGGGGGAGTGCGCTTTCCTCTCCTCGTCCCTTGACTTGAACAAGCTTCGGGTCCAGGCGGCCACCCTTGCTCCAGATGTCGCAGACTGCAGAAGGGGCCACAGGAGGCCAGGGCCCCAAATCCCAGACCAGGACGCCCTGGTGACCCTCGGGTAGAGACGCGAGACAGCGCAGGAAGGGGCTGCGGTCAGTGGCGAGCGATGGCGCCAGGGGACCCGGCTCAGGAAGGCCGGGCAGCGCCTCTGCACACCGCGCTGACCTCGCGCCTTCTCCGCGGCCACCGCACCCCTGCCCGGGTGTCCCCTGCTGGCCGGCCCCGGGTCGCACGGAGCGTCAGGCGCGGCACGTGGTGGCCCCCGTGACCCCCGTCCCTGCCGCTCCTCAAGGCGCCGGGCCAGCTGACCGAGGCTGCGGCGCCTCTGCCAGCCCGGGCCAAGAGCCTCGCAGGGGGAAGCAGGGCGTGGTCCCCGTCCACCCCGCGCCCTAGCTTTCAGCGACACCAGCGCGGCCACACTGCCCCGCCGTCCCGCGGGTTTTATCACTGGTCTGCGGCCCCGGGAAGCCGGCGGCCCGGGCGGGAGCCCGAGGAGGCGGCCTGGGGCGCTTAGATGCAACAGGCGCGGCCGGGGGCCCTGGAGGCGCGGGCGCTGGGCCGGGTTCGCAGCCTGGAGAAGGCGGGTGGGGTCGCAGGGTAGGGCGTGAAGTGGACGCCCCTGGAGGAAGGCGGGTGAGGGGCAGGGGGCGGGGCACTGCACGCGCACGCACGCACCCCGTGGGGTCCAGCGGGGAGCGCAATCAGGGCGCAGCGGCGGCCGCCAGTAGGAGAAGCACGGTCCCGGCCAACATTGGCAGCGAAGGCCGCGCAGAGTCGGGGCCGGCGTCCGTGGGGGCGCGCGTGGGGGAAGCCGTGGGGGCGGCCGTGGGGGCGGCCGTGGGGGCGTCTGTGGAGCCGGCCGGCTGCAGGCCGCAGGCCGCGTAGGGCTCCAGGCAGCCGGCGAAGGCCATGAGGTGCGCGACGTAGCTCTGCTCCTGCACGCCGTGCATGAGGTGCGCCTGTGGGCCGCGCGCGAACACGGCCACGTCCTCGCCAGCGTGGGTCTCGGAGGACAGGGGCACGGCCGCCGACTGCCGATAGGTGGGCGAGCCTGGGGGACACAGCGGTCAGCACGGTCGGGCTCCCCTCCCCCAGCTCCTCTGCGGCGATACCCGTGCGACCCCGTCACTCACTGGTCTCCTGGAGGGTGACATAGGGCCGGGGATGCTGGAAATTGGGGCCGTTGCCATAGGCAATGGAGGTGTAGGGCTTGCCGTCCTTGGCCGGCGCGGGCGACAGCCCTGCGGAGGGAAGGGCACTGGCTCCCGCACTGACCACCGCTTCGGCACGGGGCCCCCCTCACCCCACAGCTTTAGCCTGGTCACTCGCTCCACCCTCCCAGGCCCCCACGCAGCAGGGCTCTCCGTGTGGCCCTCAGATGACTCTGAGACCTCCGCTATCACATTTAGCATCGGCACCCACCATGGTCCCCGGCCTACCGAAGATGGAGGTGCCCCGCAGGGTGTAGCCCCCAAAGGAGAAGACGTGGGAGTGGTCGGCGGTGACGAGGGTCAGGGTGTCCCGCTCGCTGGTCAGCTGGCCGGCCTTGTCGATGGCAGAGTCGAACATGATCCCCTCGTGCAGGGCACGATGAGCTATGGTCTCATGGTGACCGTGGTCGATGCGGCCCCCTGCGGGAAGCCCGGGGGAGAGATGCGATACTCAGGCCGTTTCCGGACGCCCCTGCGGGCCTCTGCTGTGCCAGGCGCCCCCACTCACCCTCCACGAAGAGGAAGAAGCCACGGGGGTTCCTGCTCAGCACGCGCACGGCCACCTCCGTCATCTCTGCCAGGGAGGGCTCCAGCTCCTGGTTTCGGTTGGTTTCGTATTTCAAGTGTTCGGGTTCAAAGAGGCCTGAGGGACACGGGACCCCACGGTGACTGCCAGGTTTTGTAGCGGGGAGGGCTCACAGCACACAGTGGCTGTCCGAGGCCACCCGAGGGCCAGGCAGGGCGCTCACCCATGATGTG